>VDFB02193867.1:403578760-403780472 GCA_007258455.2 Sequoia sempervirens
TAAAACATGTCAACCATAATCACCATGCATAAATATGTCATCACATCAATATAGTCTATCATCACTCCACTGTTAGCAATAGAATAGCAATAACATAAAACATAGTCCAACATAATATTTGAGCTAACAAGGAAAACATAACAAAATGGAGGGGTGTCACATTGGCCCATTCTATTCTATATTGATTTGTTTTCCTTTTTCCTTAGTCTCATTTTAAGTCTTCTTAGTTCTTAATAGCATTTAAATTTCAACAACTTGATCTTCCTGGAGTTCTTTGAATTTTTTGGTTAGAATGTAAAATACTTCACTAACTAATTTTGCTAAAGCATTCCAAGATTTGGTTTAGCTACAACATCTTTTCTTTCAGGCCCTTTACATGGCTCTCATAGTCCTCTTTCATTAGAGTAACTTCATTCATGATCACGTCCAATACCAAATGAATTTATTTTTCCTCATTCTTCTCATTAAAGGAATCCTCCACACCCTTGATAGCATTGATTTTATTTTGCATAGACCCTAACTTAATCTTTATTTGGTTTAGCTCAAGAAAGAACCATTTAGTGATTCTAAAATGACCCACCACTTCATCTTTGGCAATCCCCAGGACATTATAAATATCCTCATTGTTTGTATTGAGCTGAGGGAATTCCTTTGTCAAGTCTTGAGGGGATAACAAATGACTTCCTAATCATCATTATGTTTTAACTTTTTCTTCTGCACAAAAGAAAAATGAACTCTTGATGAAGTTTATTCTTTTAATTTAAAGCAAATAATTTTTTTTGATATATTTTTTATAAATTTAAGAGAATGATTTGAATTGCTAAAAAGTTTAGAAAAAAGTGAGGTCAATGGGATGTAACAAAAATGGAGAAAACATTTTCTTTGATTCTTTCTCCAAATAACTAACATCAATATTCATTGTATGGAAAAAATAATTAAATTTCAATGAATATTTTTCTTGTAATAATTCTTTAACATCAAACTTCACCAAAACGTCATATTTTTCATGGGGTGTTAACTTTTGTCTATTTTTTTATCACTAAATAAAAATTAATTATACCATTTTGGAAAGGATTCTCTCCTCTAGTGCACCATATATTTTTGATTTTTTGTAAGTATGTTTTAATATATATTTTTAATTCTTATTAGCCTTATCTTTTATTATAAATACCTACTTATAATAAAATTTTAAAAATTATAATTAAACTAATCAAAATATCAATTTTTTAATTTTTGATTCTACACTCTAAGCTCTACAAAAGGGTATTTTCACATTTTCATGAAAGTACCCCTAGTTGGAGAAATTCATATTTGAAGTTGAAATTTTATGAGTTTTCCCCAAATGAGGGGTTAACTTGCACAGAGGTAGTCAAAAGTTTTTTTTTTTGTTTTTTTGTTTTTTTTTTATTATAAAAGTGTCAAGGACACTATAAAAATATGTATATTGAAAAAAATAGAATTTATACATGGATGGAACAAGTAGATGAGAATAAAAATGATTTTCCCTAGCAACAAAAGAGCCACATTCTTAATTAGTATCACTTTCAGATGAGTTAGTTATATCGACAGAAGGAGGGAAATATTGAAAAACATGAGAATCCTGCATAACATTCTTATATAAAAATGAACATTGAACAAGTTTTGAATAATGCAAGATAAGTAAACACCCACTATGGGTCTTAGATAATTAAGATGAGAAGAGAAGCTAAAAGGGTTGTCTCCAATCAAGCCATGTGCCATTGCACACAACAAAGAATATTGAGTTGTATTCAAGAGTAGAGTATCATGATTAAAGATACCTCTCACCACTTGAGAGCTATAGTTGAAATCATAACTATCCAAAGCCACAAGAAGCTTAGAAAATGGATAGATATGAGGTAGAAAATAAGTACCTACAAGAAATTTAACCAAATATGCACACCACAAGACATCCATGAGATTCAAAACAAACATTAAAGCCACTTCATTTGGGAAAGCCATAGTATGGTTGCATAACTAATCCTAACCCAACATAAGTATTTAAGCTTCCTCTACTTATGAGTATTGAATGAAAAAAAACATGTTAATTTTGTTCCTTATGAAGCGAAGATTATACTTGGTTTCATAATATCGGTTGGGAATATAAACCCTAAACATAGACTCCATGAGAAGCAAGTACCAAGAGGAATGAATACAAAATATAAACCATAACAATTTCCTTTCTAAATAGACAAGATTCATAATAAGTAACATAACTTTTAAAATCACACATGCATGCGAGATCTTAGTTAGCATGGGAATTTGCACCATGGGTAAGTGCACCAAGTTGTGACACAAAAGGTACCACTTTTGTTTTTTTTTACGTGAAATGACCGTTTGGCGAGTGCAAAATTTGGTGCTCACCAAATGGCTCAGATGACCGAGCCTAAGGCTCAATATTTCAAAATTCAAGTGCCAAATTTGGCGCTAGCCAAATGAAGTGCTTCATTTGGCTAGTGCAAAATTTGAATTATGACTTTTTGCAATACCTTTTTGTGAACTTTCTTTTTCTCTTTCTTTGCTAGGGAAACTATACACATGAAATACAAATTTACTTTCCTATACTCTAATTTATATTTCATGTATATAGTTTTAGGATGTTTGAGAGTGGTTTCAAATCTCTTAGAGTTATAATGCAAATTATAGTTTTTGGAAGGTCTTATAATTTTTCAAATAGTCAAATTTTAGTAATCAGGAGATCAAATTTCAATAGTCAACAAGTTGTATCATCTTTCTCTCTCACTCTCTCCTTACCTCTCTACCAAAATGAATTTCAACCAATGACATTGTCTACATATCAAGTAATTGAAGTTTCAAATATATGAAAAATACAAAAATATCTTAAATTTAAAATTTGAGGTTTTAAACAATTGAATGAGGCTCTAAAACTCAAGGCCATAGATTACTTTGAGCTTTTAGTTTTTTTTTTTTTAATGGACTTAATTGAGTACCCAAATCAAAAGTTATAGCCACTTGAAGTTTTTATCTCTTTTAGGTATTTTTCTTGATCCTGTTCCAAATTCCCATAAATTGAAGAAAAATGAGGAAGCAAAAATTTGAAAAATTTCAAAGGTGGGAGAAAGATAGCTAGACTAGTTTGGGTGCCTAGTTTTTCTAGGTTGGTTATAAATTATAAAATATTTTTATTGTAAAAGATGAGAGTTGGGGGTCAATAGTGGAATGGGGTGATGGTTAAGCTGTTGTGATGTTGTTCTTGTTGTCAATGTTCAAACCCTATTGTGGTGTAATTGTTGAGTATTTATGTTGGGGATGAGGTCCCTGGTTGTGACCTCTCTAGTTCATAGCTCCTAGTCAAAAACGTTTATCGCTCTATTAAAAAAAAGATGAGACTTGGGGAATTGGGATTGTAGACACCTAAAATTTGACCTTTCCCAAGGGTATGTGCAGGATCATGATGGGCCAAAAAGTGGCGATATGATGGGTATGTGGCTGATGACTTTTTTCTTACCCAAAATTAATGAAATGAAAAGGGTTTTTAAAGGAGATTCTGAGCTTTCCACCAATATAAATTATGCTTTTCTTTGAATTTAATAAATAATTATTATTCATTTTCTATTTGAATTATGACTAAAGTCCTAATTGATAGGCTAATTGAAAAAGATCTATAGCTTTCAAACAGTATCACATTTTTTGAATTTGAAACATGTGTCACATTCTATGCTTCACATACTATAGGATTAAAAAAATAAAAAATTGAATTTCATGAAGTTTTGACCAAGTTAAGGTGGTCAGACATACGAGATTTTAAATTTTTAAAAATTTGTAATTAAAAAATCATAATTAATAATTTACAAGGAAAAATATTACAAAAAAATATGCATCACATTGGGACATGAGTCCTCTAGTTATACCTAAAATATTATAAAAAAATATTATCATTTTATTGTGGTTAGGGTGGTAAGATAGACACCTATTTCTTATTTTTTCTCTGAAATTTAAGTACTACTGCATTAAAATTTCAAATTTTAACCAAATAATTTTTTTTTTAAATAAACCTAGTAGTTTAAAAACTACATTCAATTTGCTATAGATTCTATTCTTACATATTTTTGAAATAATATAGATAACTTATTCATTACGTCAAGTTGCCTAACTCTGATTTTTCTGAATTTTTTGCCACTTAAGGGCTTTTTTTCCC
Organism: Sequoia sempervirens; assembly: GCA_007258455.2. Classification (NCBI taxonomy): domain Eukaryota; kingdom Viridiplantae; phylum Streptophyta; class Pinopsida; order Cupressales; family Cupressaceae; genus Sequoia; species Sequoia sempervirens. Next base: position 403,582,938 of record VDFB02193867.1, read on the forward strand.
ATCATGATCCTACACATACTCCCAACCACACCTAAATTTTAGCCTATCATAAGCCATTTAATTAAATAAATATTTAATATTTATTTAATTTTAATTTCATCCTTTTCCCAATTTTTATCATAAAATTTAATTAAATAAATATTTGCTATTTATTTAATTATTTTTCCCCTTCAAGTGTAGAACGGAGTGAAAGATGGTTCGCATCTGCAACTCATTGGGCCGAGCTAGGGCACCTAAGCCCTAGCTAATTTTTATATTTTGTCTGCTTCTGTGTTGGAGGGTGGGATTTCTGATGAAATAAGGGGGTGCGGGCGTGTGTTAATTTGGTTCTTTGTGTTTTGTGTGGTGGTGTTTTGTAGTGCGGGGGAATTTTTCTTGGCTTTGGGGTTTCCCTATCTGTTCTTGGTGGCTGTTTGGGTGACAAATGTTGTGAGCTTGGGTTGGTAGTGGCTCGAGGGTGTGGTCCTAGTGGAGCCCTGGTGTGGTAGGGCACACAGGTTTGAAGATTGTGGAAGGCGGTTGTCTGAGCATGGTGTGGGGCCCCCCCACCCATAGTCAATTGTTGGTTTATAGGCTTGTTCTAGGTGTAATGCCTCTATCCCAGGGTGAGGCATCTAGGGCGTCTCCTATTATGGATTTTTGGGTAGTGATGGGCTCGATGCCTAGGAACAATGGGATGAAGAATTTTGTTAATACTTTATTTTCTCTAGAAGTTGGGTTTTCTAATGCAGGGTTGTCTATTGGTTTACAAAGAACGAAGATTAATGGCTGCCTCAAGCATTGCAAGGAGAGGCCAAAACTGGTTGTTCCATCTGAGATGATTGCTAAAGATATTGAATATTATTCAAATCACTCCTTATATTGCAAATTTTTGGGGATGAGGGTTTCTCTGTAGTTTTTAGAAGTTTGGACTCAGAGGACTTGGGAGCCAGAGGGAGAAATGGAGATAATTTGGTTGGCCAATAATTATTTCATGGTTACTTTTGATTGCATGGCTGATTGCAATAGGGTTTTTGAAGGTGGCCCTTATTTTCATAACAAGGTGGGGTTGTTCATAAAGACATGGCATGCATGTTTTAATCCCTCTAAGGAGCCTCCGAACTGAGTTTCAGTGTGGGTTTGTTTACCTCAGTTTCTGGTGGAGTGTTGTTGGGAGGATTTTTTGCATTTGCTAGCTTCATTGCTTGGAAAACCAGTTGGGACTTCGTCACAAACTTTGGGTAAAAAGGTAATGACTTATGCCCACATCTGTGTTGAAATTGATCTAAGTAGGCCTTTTCCTAATGTTGTGGATATGTGTGTGGGATCTTATTCTTGGTGCAGCAGTTGGACTACGAGACTCTTCCTTTCCACTATCATCTGTGTCATGAATATGGTCACTTGCAGCGAAGATGCCCAAGATATAAGCATGTGGAGTCTCAGCCTACTCAATCCTCACATAACCCTCCTGGGGTTAATAAGGGGAAGAGGCTTTCCCATGATGAGGTGAGTGGTGCTGATGGTTTTATTTCAGTCAAAGCTCGTAACAGGAATCATGGCCAAAAGAGGACTTTCAAGGAAAGGCAAGATGGGGGTTCTTTTAACAGGTTTGAAGTTTTGGATGATCTCAACTAGTAGGAAGTGAACCCAGGTCTGATGAACTTGGATCAGGGGGTTGAGGGCCTAGTTCAGGAGGGCCTTAATCTTGAGACTTCTACAGGCCCGCAGGGGGATGGATGTCTGATCAAAGGGGTTGTGAGCTCAGTACAGGAGGGAATTACTCTTGATAATTTGGGTGTGCATGGTGTTGAACATCTACACATGGATACAAATCAACAAGTGGTGGATTCAGAGGTGCCGGATCCTCCTATTTTAGCTCCAAAAGTTGGTGTGGATTCTTCTCATCCTGGGCAGATCAGGGGTTTGGATTTAGCTAGGCATATTAAGCCTCCTCCAAAATTGGGCCTCTTGCAAAAGGATATTAAGAAAGGTGGGGCAGAGAAATATGCTAAACCTGCTAGAAAGAAGGATGTGGAGAAGATTTAGTTGATAGGCGATACTTTGGTGGAGGTGGGGTCAGTCAAGACCTTGGACACTCACTTTTCAAGTCCCTTGAAATGATCATTCTTTCGTGGAATGTGAGGGGCTTGAACAACAGCCCTAGACAAAAAGCGGTTCATGATTTAATAAGAAGACATGGTCCTAATGTCCTTTTTTTGCAGGAGACTAAGTTATCATTTGAGAGTATGTTTGGTTTGGTGGCTAAGTTATGGAGGAATGGGGAGTGCCAGTGCATTGATGCTCATGGGTCTTCTGGGGGTGTAGCCTGCTTATGGAACCTGAGAAAGATCAGTCATGTCTGGTGGATGTCTTCTAAATTTTCAATGTCTATGATAGCTATGATTTTTTTGACAAGGGAGGCTATTCTTTTCTCTGATATCTATGCTCCTATTGAATTTAGGGGTAAGCAAGTTCAGTGGTCCCATATCAGGTTTGTCCGCAGTATGGTACCTTTCCATCCATGGATTTTGGCTAGAGATTTTAATGCTATTTTTGAGTTGGCTGAGAAGCATGGTGGTGCTAGGAGGTTGGAGCCCTCTGCATTGCTTCTCCGTGATAACATCAATGCTTTGAATTTAGTTGATATCAAGCCCAGAAATGGTAGGTATACCTGGAACAATCATCGGGTGGGGGATAACTGTATTGTTGAAAGGTTAGATTGTTTTCTGGTTTCCTGTTATTGGGTTGGTGGGATGTGGTCCTCTTGCTCTGAGATCTTGGATTGGAGAGGATTTGATCACTGGCCTATCAAACTTACTATTGAGTCAGCTAGTGTGCCTTGTACTTCTTCCTTTCGGTTCCAGCTCATGTGGCTAAGGGATCCATCTTTGTATGATTGTGTGGTTGACTGGTGGAGGAATGGTAGACCCACTTATGGCACGACCATGTATACCTTTGCTAAGTTGCTTCAATTTGTGAAATATCAACTCAAGTGTTGGAATCATCAGTCCTTTGGGAATATCTTTCATGCTAAGGCATTGGCTTAGGTTGAACTGGATAACATTACAAGATTGATTAGGGAGGATGGGGTGTTGGTAGGGCTACTTCAGGAAGAGGCTCAAGCTTTGAAAGCTCTGGAGGAGTGGGAGTTGTGGGAGGAGATGTACTGCAAATAGAAGGCTCAGATAGAATGGCTTCAGGAAGGGGATAAAAATACAACTTTTTTCTTCAATTTGGTGAAAGCTCAGAGGCATGGCAATTCTATCTCTATTTTGGTGAATGACAAGGTTCAACATCTTTCACCCTTCCAGAAATCTCGAATGAGGCAGTGCAGTATTTTGCTTCTCTTTTTAGGGAGGACTCGCAAGGGGGGTCCCTTGAGGAAGCCCAAGTTCTTTCTTGTATTCCCTCTCTGGTTTCTAGAGAAATGAATCAGTATCTTATGAGTGACATCTCGCTGGAAGAGTTAGAAGGGACTATTTTCCAGATGAAGAAAGGGAAAGCTCCTGGTCCCAATGGCTTCTCAATTGAGTTTTTTCAAGAGTTCTGGGATATTATCAAGGTTGACCTTTTGGCAGTTGTTCAGGAGTCTCAGCAGAATAAGCAGATGTTAAGGGCTTGAAACTCTACTTTTCTTTCTCTTATTCCCAAGTGTGAGGGGGAGGATAGGTTAAGTCATTTTCACCCCATTTCTCTTTGCAATGTAATTTATAAAATTATCTCTAAATTAATTGCTAAAAAGTTGAAAAAGGGGCTTAAGGACCTGATTTCTGAAGAGCAGAGTGGTCTTGTCATAGGTAGGAAAATTATGGATGGGATTGTTATTGCAACTGCGGCTATTCATTCTATGGCCAGCTCCAAAAAAAAGGCTATGTTCATAAAATTGGATATGGCTAAGGATTATGATAGGATCAGGTGGTCCTTCCTTTGGAAGGCTCTTAATGCCTTTGGGTTTGGGGAAGAGTGGATTCAATGGGTTATGAGCTGCATTACTTTAGTTTCCTTCTTTGTGCTAATTAATGGGGAACATTCTGAGTTGTTTGGTGCTTCTAGGGGACTTCGCCAGGGGGATCCCCTTTCTCTGTACTTGTTTATTCTCCTTGCTGAGGGATTGGGGAGACTAATGCAAAAGAATGTGGAGTTAGGCTTGATCCAAGGTTGGCAATAGAGAGGCAACTTGCCTCCGCAATCTCACCTACAGTTTGTGGATGACACTACTCTAATGGGTACAACTACTACGAGAGAAGCTTCTCAGTTATGCCAGGTGTTGGATGTTTACCTAGTTGCCTCAGGTCAGTGGATTGATGAAGATAAGTCTTCTATTTATTTCTTCAATACTCTAGGCCCTATTCAATAGAGGATTGCTCAAACTTTGAGATTTTAGATTGGGATTCTCCTGTTGACTTACCTTGGTATTCCTATCTCAATGGGAAGGTTTCCCAGGGAATCTTGCCAGAATATTTTGGACAAATTTAGAGTGAAATTTAATCATTGGACTCACAAGTGGTTATCTTTTGCTAGATGAGTTTAGTTAATTAAGTCATTGGTACAAGCTTTGCCTATTTACAGATGCATGCTCCAGGTGGCCCCAGTGGGCTTTGTTAAGGACTTAGATTCTGTAGCAAGAAAATTTTTATGGGTTGGTTGCTTGATGTCTTCCAAATGGAGTCTAGTTAGATGGGAGGTTATTTGTAGCCCAAAGCAATATGGTGGTATGGGCTTAAGATAGTCAGCTTTGACTGGTCAGGCTCTTGCTGTGAAGTTGTATTGGAGATGGTGTGTTGAGCATGATAAGGTCTAGGCTAGGATTATTTCTCAGAAGTATCTCTTAGGGATCCCTCAGTTGGATATTCCTCGTTATCCCCTTGTGGGGAAGGGATCGATGATCTGGGGCACCATCAAAAAAGGAGATGCACTTATTAAAGAGGGTTTATTTTGGATTTGTAAAAAGGGGACCAAGGTCAATTTCTGGTTTGATTCTTGGGATGGTTCTCCTTCAATCATTTCTCAGTTTCCTAACCTGTTGAATCTTAGCTAGAGGTTTATTGAGGTTGGTTGGTCACATGTGACTGATTTCAAAATCTTCTCTTCTGGGGATTAGCTAGAGATGGAAAGATGGAAGCCTCCTAATGAATGGCCGGATGTGGGTTTGCAAGAGCAGGATGTTGAGCTACAAAGTATCCTTTCTAGTAGATGTTGTAGCTACCTCTGGGATGAAGATGTGTTGGCTTGGTCTCCTAATCCTAAGGGTGTCTACATTGTTGCATCTGGTTATCAACTACTTTTGTCTCACAGGCTGGATGGTGAAGAAGTTTAGTGGTGGAAGAAGGTTTGGAACAAGTTCTCTTTGCCAAAGTATAATTACTTTTCCTGGATGTTGGCGTGGAATAAGTGTTTGACTTGGCACAATATTCGAAAGAGAGGTTTCTAGGGACCTTCTATATGTGTTATGTGTGGTGCTGATGAGGAGAATTCTACTCACTTATTTTTTCGTTGTCCTTTTTCTCTTCAACTTTGGCATTTTTGGTGGGGAGTTTAGCAAAGCCCCTGTGTTCATGGTTCCTCCTTGATTGAATTCTGGAAAGGGTTGGGTAGGCCCTCTTCTATGGCTTCTTTCTTGCATGAAGTGTGGTATGTGGGGCCTATTTTCTTGTTGTGGAAAATTTGGTTGGAGCAGAATTAGATGATATTTCGGGGTGAGAAGAAGTTGTTGCAACAAGTATGGCAAAGGATTTTAGGTATGATTTAGGAGAGGGTGGAAGCTAAGTGTGAAGTGGTGTTTCCCCTAGAAAAAAGGGATGCTGAGATGGTGGAGTGACTGGGATTTCAGGGGTTGTCCTTGGCGTCTATGTGTGTTAGGAGAGGGCGGCAGGTGAAGCAACAAGTTAACAGGGATGGTAGATGACAGCAACCTCCTAATGGTGTTTTGAAGATTAATACTGATGGTTCCTCAAGGGGCAATCTTGGACTACCAGGAATTGGGGGGATTGGTAGGGATTCTTCGGGCTTGGTAATCTTTCTCTTTTCGATCTATGAAGGGGTGCAGACTATCAACCTGGTGGAAGGGTTAGCTATTCTTCATGCCTTGGAGAGGGCTTATGCTTTGGGATGGAGAAGGATTATTTCTAAATCCGATTCCTAGGTATTGATCAATTTTCTTATTGAGCGAAAAGTGGTAGATGTTAGTTGGCAGTTGGATATGGTCGTGCATCATATTTTATAGGTTAGTTCGATGATAGAGATGGAGACTTTTGTTCATATTCTAAGAGAGTGGAATAGGGTTGTTCATTGCTTGGTGAAATGGGCTTCAGAGCACTTAGATGGATGGAGGGTTTAGGAGTGGGAATTGGTTCCTCAAATGCTCCATTGTGATTTGGAGAAAATTCTTGTTGAGGATAGGGATGGGAATGGTGTAGGATGAGCTTGTTCTTGTTTTCTTCATTTTTTTTTGTTGGTTCCTGGGACCTCAGTCCTTTTCTTTCTTTTTCATGCTCCTTTTTGAATTTCAATAAATATTTTACCTCTTTTTATCAAAAATTATTTTTCCCCTTCACATGATTCCATTTATTAAGTAAATATTTATTATTTTAACTAATTTTCCTTTATCCTTTATCCTTATCCATTTAATCCTACCCCTCCAACTTTTGTACGATCAAATTCCAAAGTGACCTACAAAAATATATTTTTTTATAATGAAAATATCAACTTTAATATATCAAAATCTATTTCTCAACCCTTCCAAATGCAAGTGTGAGGCTTCTAAAAAATATCAATATTTGGAACTACCTAAAAATATAAAGAACTTACAAAATAAAAGACACAAGAAACTTTGACACAACACAACTGGTTATTAGTTAGTGTGTTCATGTTGATTCCACTAGAATATAATCAATGAAACTAAAATAAGATACAAATAAGAGCTTGAAAATAGAAAAAAAGAAAAAAAAAAGAAATCAAATTCATTGAAAATATTAGATCAACCTTGCTATGTCAACTTTCTCATATATAGGTATGGATACAACTCAATAGCATAACACTATGGATTTTGATAATGTATTTCAATAGAATAAAATTGCATAAATACTTTTATCCTAAAATGATGAGAGGATATATAGGCATTTATAAAATTTTAAAATAATCAATGGATGGATGACAATGAGATCAAAGACTTAGAGTTAGGTAGATTGACTTTGGAGCCAACTCAAGAGAGTGGAGAATGTAGTTCTCAATTGATAATGGAATGAATCTTATTAATTCATTAAATGGATAGTTGTATGAGGAAGTTACTAATTTGAAGAATGAATTAAGTTGTGAGAAGATAACTATGAATTATTTAATTTATTTAATAGATTTTTTGATGAAAAAGTTACTAATGTGAAAAATGAGTTAACTTGTGAAGGGATAATAATGAAATTTTATTTATTCATCAAAAGTAGATAATTAGTTCACATTAATTAAATAATAATATATTATTTAATTAACAGATTAAATTATGAAAAATGGTGATAGATGATAAATAGTATAAATAATAAATTTATGATAATATGATTAATGTGATAAATGATAATGGTATAATTAATGGTATGATACATTAATAGGAGATGTTCAAAAGAATATTTTAGTGTCTATAGGTCTCATGAGGATACCTTCAAATGAATGAAGGTTTTTGAGGGGGATTGGTTTGTGTCTACTCTTTAGCAAGAGTTTTCCTTGTGTGTTTAATTAGCTAGATTAGGGTTTGGAGGTGTTTGTGAGTTTTAGTTGTTGAAAATAGAAAAAAAAATCACTCATCGCTTGCTCATTTGGTTAGCATGGCTCCTTCCTAGGATTAGCTCCAATATAAAGAAAACATACTAACACAATATTGAGATCATATTCTAGGTAAAATGTTAGAATGAAGGTAATGTGTTTCTTTTATTTATAGTAGTTTTTGATAAAGGGTAAAACGGTTTTATAGGGACTCGAAACCACAAAGTTTACAATAGAAAAGAAAGAACAAAAAATTCTAGTAGAAAAAACCGGCTGCACAAAAGGAAAAAATCAGAACAAGCAGCAACCACCCGCAAAAGACCTGGAAGGTCAGACAAAAAAGGTCAGTAGAAAAGTCAACAAAAGACTAGCCACAATCAACCTAGAGTCTTCAGGACAGACTCTATCTCCGCCTTCAGGTTCTGCATATCTTGAACACCCTTCTTAAATATTTGAATCATTTGCGGAGTGGGAGGAGCCTTCCTCTTCAAATTGGCCCTAGTTCTCTTAGAAATTCCCTCATCCTCCTCCTAGTTTCTTTCGTTGATTTCCTCCAGATCAACCACCAAAGACCCCTATTGAGCTTTTTCCAATTTCTCAATCATGGCATTGATGATGATGGCGTTGTGTTTGGTCATACGATTGTTTTGCTTGGCAATAATTTTGACAATATTTTTCATTTTCTCCAACTCAAATTCAACATTTATGTCCTTGCCAACTTAGTACTAGGTATCTTTGCTGACACTGTATTCTCTTCATTCAACCTCTTTCTTATCAAGCACTGCAACCTTAGCTCCCAAATCTTCCAATTTACTTTGAAGGGCCCAATTTTTTATCTTTAGCTCGTTAATTTCATGAAAATTCCATTCCAAAAGTTTGAAATAGTTATCAACATTATTTCTAGCTAAATCCAAAACATCCACAGTGGGATCTCTATCAGTGTTGAAACAAGTATTAGTAGGGTCAGGAGTAATAGGGGAGCTAGTTTTAGCATTTCTATCCAGCGACAGGATATTAGAGGGCTCAAAATTGTTAGCACCAGACTCCTCAAACTTAGGAGAATCTTTAGAGTACAAGACAAGGTTTTTAGCCAGAGGATTCTTATCAATACTTCTAGTTTTAAGGGAAGGGATTCTTAGATTAGGCACAACACGAGCTTTCACAGTAAGGGGGTTAGGGTTATTCTTACCAGTTTGGACAATGGGTGGGCTAAGGCCCATTCTAGCCAGACTTAAATTGGAGAAAAACGTCGAGAAGCTGGGTTCAATATCATCATCCACAGAATCAAGGGAGGCTTCCAAATTAGCAAGGACAAACATTTTTTGGCAATGTTTAACAATTAATCTAATCAAGCCAGTATGCAAAATAGGGAATCTTCTAAGGTTTTTCTTGTGGTCATCCAAACTTTTTCTCAAAGAACAAAGAAGATAGTAGGGGAAAGAAACCCTAAACTTGTAGCGGAAATGGTTGAGCAGGGAAAAGTGATAACTATAGACCCTAGTGAAGTGACCATCCACAGTTATGTTCTCCATGATAACACGAAGAACCTTTCTCCATAGAGCTTTTATGGTGTTAGCTTCGAAGTAGCTATTAGCAATTTTCACCAATTTCAGTCTTTCCTTCTCTTTTTTTGGAAATCTGATGACGGATTCATCCGAGAAAACCCTGTCCCTGAAAAAAAATTCCCATTAGTAGACATTCAGACTGTCACTTCAGCTATAAGGTTTTCATTGAGGTCAACTTTCCTACCAAAAAGGGCAAGATCCCCATTATCCCATTTTTTCTCAAAAAGATCCATAGCCTCCTAGTTGGAACCATGGAGTTTCTCCAGGAAATGAAGTAAACCCCCACTTTTAACTTTATTCCAAGCCTTAACATTTATTGTGTGCATCTCAAAGCTATCTGGCTCAATTCTTTTCCTATCTCCACCCATCTTGGCAAGCACATTGGGGTAGACAGAGACGAAATCTTTACTAGAACTAGTCTCACCAAATCTTAGAACCCACAAAGCATGCCAAACCACCTTGCAGACTAAGAAACTAAGCTTCATCCCATACAACCTAATGATTGTGATGTGATAACTCCATCATGTCCTCATTAAAGAGATGACACACCTCTTGTCCATGTGATTCATCATAACTCAATAAAGCTCAGACATTAACACTTAGATCACTAAAATTTAGCCAAGTGCTCTATTCATTACTCCTAACCCCTTCATTAGCAAAGAAATTCACTACAGCATTGGCTTCTCTATAGGCATGTGAAATATTTATGTTGTCAAACTTAGCTAAAGTCGAGATGGCATCATCAATCCATGACTTTATTGTCCATGAGGGGGGAGACTTTCCTAGAAGACAATCAATAATATTTTTGGAATCACCTTCAAGCCAAAGGTTTTTAAAATTAAGACTTTTGGCCAAATTTATAATGTGAAAAGCACCAGCAGCCTCGGCCAGGTGACTGGTTTGGGAACCAAGAGGAGAGGTCATCGCACCTAGAAAAATTCCAAAGGAGTCCCTTATGACTCCACCACAACCCGCAGCCCTCAGATTACCTTTAGCCGCTCCATCGAAGTTAGCTTTGACCCATCCATTAGGTGGAAAAGACCAGCAGACACCCTCTCTATCCTTCCTAACTTTTTCAGGGGCACAAGGCAAATCAAGACTTATATTCCATTCCTTGGCAACTATACAATCATGTTTTAGCTTGATAATGATAATGCTTAAGGCTAGTTAGTAACAAACCATAACACAATTATGTGATTTATTTAATGCAATCACATTATGACTTATTTGAACCAAAAAGATAGTTTTTGGCTACTTTTTTGTCTCACATATTTGTGCACACACCTCCATATACCATTTGGTGCTAGTGTAGAGAAGGTAATTATATCATTTTTTCTTAGGTATTGAGGATAAAAGAGTAGAAGTGGTTGTGGGTCAGGTCTAAGATATAGGAGGTTGAAAAAAATATAAATTATTTAAATTTATCTCTTTACTTTTGGTTTTTGTTAGTCCACATGGAGGAATTAGTTATGCTATTCATGTCAAGATTGCATATATATTTGTTTAGTCATAAGTAAATGAAATAATAGTGTTTGTACAACATATATGAGATGCTTATTTGATTCAAAAAGAGTGCTTCAAGATAAGTACACCTTGGAGAATAATATATAAGGTAAATGGGAAAAAAATTTCCTCATGGGAAATCATTAATATGGTATCATACATCAAATTAGTGTCTTACATGATAGTGATAAGAAAAAAATATTTACCTTTTTAAACCATTTTCAATAACTTTTCTAAAGAGTTAATAGATACTTTATTTAAAATATTGTAACATGATAACATTAAATAGAAACTTTCCAATTTTGATGAGTAAATATGAGATGGCTGGATAATTATATTTCTAGGTTCTTTCTATTTACCCTTTGCACAAGTATTAACTTGTTTTCTTGATCCAAACATGTAAAGGAAATCAATATTGACCACATATTCACATCAAATAGTTACCCTTAATTTTTTTAATTATACTTTGCATTAGGGATCAATTTTCAATTATTATAAGTATATATATATATTATTTATTCTATTTTCATAACGCCCTATCAAAATCCATTCAAAATAATTAATTTTGAATTGATTCTAGTAGTGGTGGAAATGGAATGTTCAATTGAACATATAAGGGGTATAAATAAGTATATAATGAAAAATAGATATCTAAGATATATGATAAAAGGATGAGACATTTTAATAGGAGTGTTGTAGTAGGGAGTATAAAAATTAAGATATAGGAATAAAAAATAAAAGTAGGGATATTATTAAAGGTTCCATGATCGAAGGTGATATAATGTAAGTTGACTAAGTGAATCTGTCATGATAAAAATAAACCTAGAGTCTATAATACGTGTTAGAGTACCAACAAAGATTTAAGGTTTCTATTAGCAATGGTCCCATGTGATGGCACAGGGTGAAGATAAAGTATTTGACTTTGAAAAATCTAAAATGTTTCTTAACAATGTCTAGAATAGTGTTTGTAGTTAAATAGGACATGGTATCCCCAAGATATGACAAGTTTAACAATTAAGAGAATGCCTTGATGGCCTTAAAAGTTGTAAGACTATTGAATTGATGCCACAAAAAATAAAACATCAATATAAGAGATTGGACATGAAGAAAATTTAGTGAATAATTGTGTCATAGATGCAATAGCAAAAACCCTTTGCACTATCGCATAAACATCTCAAAATTCTTAGAACCTCTCAACTAAAAGTGTAGAATTTGACTCTAAATACTCTATGAGGAACCTACATAACAAACATATATATAAAGGAAAACAATTTCTTTTTAGTTGATGCAAAAGGAGTCTTGAACGAGGAATTCCCTTTATCAACAAATAACTTAAAAGAAGCTGGCATCTCTAAAAATATATGCGAAACTACAACACCATGAAGTTTATGTCTTGATGACAATTCCATTTGTATTGATTTTTAGAGGGAAATGAAAAGTCTAAAAATAAAATTTGAAGTAATTTCTTCCATGATTTTAAACAATTACATTATAAATAATGCTCAAGTATTTAAGACAATATTTTACATCATGATACTACTTGAAACAAAAAATTAGTATCTAAAAATATTCAAATTTTTTGATAATTTCAAAAAATTTCTTCATTTACTGTAACCATAATACTAGTTAAACTTCAATGATACATACTACATACTATAACTATTGGAACACGATGAAGTCTCTCCTCTAATGATGTTAGAAAGAGTGAGTAGGTAGGTAGCCACGAAAATATGTCAAAAATGGATTAAATTGCGTAAATTGTAAGCAAGGCCACATCTTATTTTGTGCTGGTTTTGATTTTCAAACTTTAGTTTTCTGTGAGTGACAATTGACAAGTGACAGGCACCTTTGTATGAATTTTCCCTACGCGGTTTCTTCCCATCCATTGAATTTTACAGGAGAGAAATAAAAGACTTTTAAAGATATGTTGGAATCTTTATGGTGAGAATCGTGCGTCAGAATAAGTCTCAAGAAAAACGTGTACCTGAAGATTCTTCTTGTCTGCCATTTCTATTTTTACTCCATTGAAATCCAGATTTGACTGTTCTTCAGTCCAGCCAAAATATGAAAATAAATAAAAGAAAGAAAATGAAAAAGTACAAAATAAGAGATAATATAATTTATAATATGCTACAAGATAGAGTCATAATGAAAAAGATGGAATGTGCTTTGTTAGGCTTTTGTCCTTTGTCTACATAACTTGGCTTTCTCTTGTGGTTTTTTCTTATGTCAATGTAGGATTTTTAAGCCTCTTTTAATATGGTCTCAATTGGTTTCAATCTAGAAGTTTTTTTGGTGTTGATGGTTAGCGGCTCTTAATCATGGGGCTCTTCTAAACAAGCATCCCAAGAAATTTGTGTTGAAAGTATTCCATGAGACATGTCTATTGAAACTCCAATGGATGTCATTTTACCCATCCATGAATTGGATAGTGCATGTAAATGGTTAGAGCACCATAATCTTATTAGTTATTTTGTGGGGAGAACTCCAATTGAAAGCATGCTAAGGGATTGGGTTGTCAAATCTTAGGCCCTACATGGGGTTTACCTAGATGTTGTTTAAAACCTCACTAAGGGGTTTTTTATTTTTTGTAAATTCCTAAGGTCAATCATGCCCAAGCTATTCTTTAGCATGGCCCATGGAATGTTTTGTCATCTTTGTTGGTATTTCAACCATGGACCTAAGACTTTTCCATCTCAGATGATAAAATACTTTGTTTTCCTATATGGCTTGAATTTCCCAGTCTCCCATTGCCTTGTTAGAATTTTTTGACGTTATTGTCTCATCTCTAGGGAAGGTTGTTTGCATTGATCTTCAAATAGTTTTTATCAAGCCCACCCTTAAAAATGGATTTGTGTTGAGGTGGATTTGTCTATATACTTGAAAGAGTCAATAGATATCTAAACTGGCAATCTTCATCACAATCAATGAGTCTTGTATTTAAATTTATCTAACAATTACTTTAGATGCCAATCGTCTAAGCATAAAATTAAGGAGGTTCCTTTGGCAACATCTAGGGTTAAGTCTCCACTCTGAGTTTTAGAGCTTCCTCATTTTTCTTAGGCTACCACATCGAAAGACAAAGATAAATGGTAAAAATTACTTATCGAAGAGAAAAATCCACCTTTGTTGGTGGTACCCAAAATAAAACTCAAGATTCTTTTACTACTAGACAAGCACAACCTACTATTTCAAGCCATTTTTAGAAGGGAAGGAAGTTATGGTCAATTCAACTAACCTCCTTTCTCATTCAAAGGATTCTTGATGCCTCGGCTAGAGCAATGGTGCTCTCATCATAATCAAAATTTCTAATGCATCCTTCTACATCACCAAAGACCTTGTGACATTATCATAGTCCTCCCGAGAGCTTGTAGGATGATGGGTTTGCTTAAGAGAAATGAAGAACTTTCACACCCATCATCTAGCCAAGGTTTATCTACTCAATTTTTGTTGTAAAACTTCTTTTCCACTTTGGATGAGTTAGATTGTGATGATATGCAAGACTCCCACCCATAAATTTAATATATTGGAATGTTTGAAGTCTTACTAACCTCTTTGGGAAGTATTTTATATTGGGTAATCATCGACAACATTCTAGTTTATATTTTTTGTGCATTCAAGAAGTTAAAATTTCGTGTTTTGTTTTTTATAACATGTTGGTTTATTTGGTCAAATGGGAATATGTTCAAAATCAATCACAAAGTTGGTTGTGGAAGCATTGCTACTTTTTTGGTTCCATGGTGGCATTCCTATGTGGTAGACCATGGATTTGATTCAACTTATTAGCTTGTATGGATCTTAACGAATGTATATAATCATTTGTTTGACATTATTAATGTTTACCCTCTAAATGGTGTTATGGAGAGATCTTTTTTGAGGCAATGGATTATAGATTCAATGCCCCTATCACTTGGGTTTTATGCATTTATTTTGAAGCTATGAAAAAGGACTAGAGAATAAAATGATTGAAATCATAAATCAAAAGCATACAAATTGTTATACCTCAATGTACTTTCACCTCCATGGTTGAGGCTCTACACATTCTTTGCACCCAAGAAACTTGTTGATTTTCTCTCTTACTTGCTAATGTGGATTGTTCAAGAATTCCAACATAATCTAGCTATCATTCAAGACTTGATGATAAATGGAGGTTGAAAGATTCTATTTATATAAATAGGCTCAAAAAGATGAAGGGCTAAGATCTTGGTACAAGATCAATGGCTCGGGTTGAGAGGCTCTCAAGCAAGAAAAAGAGGACAAGTGTTGTGTGAGGAATTGCGGATAATGTGAGCTTGCATGGAAATGATTGGAAGGGATAGATGTATAATTTAAAATTGGATTTTATGGAGTGGAGAGAGATAGTTCCATACAAAGTCAACTCAAAAAGTGGCATTTGTCTTTAGTAGATTTAATGAGATTGATGTGGGAATTTATTGGAGAAATGAGGAAGCAAGCATGTGAGGAGAATGTGGCATTGGAAGAATTTAAAATTAGGGAAACAGGCTAAATGGATATTAATGAAGGGATTTTAATTAATTAATCTAAGATTAACCAATTAGTGGCTTTTGAGGGGGAAAAGACTAAGGTTGCTCTAAAGAAATAATTTAACTTTAGGTAGGAGAGTAAAATATACTTAATGAAAATTAATTAAGTTAAATATTTGATTAATTTAGAAGAGAGGTGGAATAATTAATTAAATACCACATTTAATTAATTATAGGTTTAGATGGAATAAGTAATTAAATACTATAATATTTAATTAATTATGGGGTAATGGTAGGATTAATTAAATTTAAAATTTTAATGAATTTAAAGTGTAATGTTAGAATTGGGCTGTCTACATTTTCCCCTATTTGATGCAACATCCGAAGTGATGTTGTGTCAAAGAATTTTAAAGTTTGCTCCAATAGGGTAAATGAAATAGGAGGTGATGCCTTGTCAAGAGATCAACTAGAAAAAAATTAAAATTGATGTTTTGGTGTGATCTCAAAAAAGGTGGGTTTAGAAGAGAAGAACTCACGTTAAGGGATATAAGAATGAAAAGGAAGAGGGTGATATGTCTAGAAATATGTGGCATTGGAAGAAATAGGGAATTTGTACATGCCTTGGAATAACTAGGGTTAGAGGCATATAAATAGGCCTTGGTGGGGCCAAAGGCATCATTTTCACCTTTCCAATTGAGAGAAGAAGAGTGTGGGGGAATGAAAGATAGTACTTGTTCCTTAGCATTTGCATCGTGTGGAGCAAGTTCGAGAGTACCAATGAGAAATGAATGTAGGAGATTTAGCAAGTTTTCTAAGCTAGGGATTTCAAGGTAGTTAGGGGGTAATAAATGTAGGTAGATTTGGCTAGGAAGTGGGGAAAAATAGAGGTATGGTTTTATCAAACTATGCTTGTGCACATGATTGTGGTGTTTTTATTTTATGAAGTTGTTCATGTGCCTTAAACAATGCTTGTAGAGAAAAATGATACCCATGTCCAATAAATTGACACCTTTGGGGAGAAATCATCCTTGCGCTAGGTACTACACCTACACTCAAGGGTTCAACACTTGTGAATGATAACTCCAAACTTGTGCTAAAGTAGTGCTTGCATTTCATAAGTGTGTTCCTTTGAAGTTAAAGTATGCACTTGCGTGAGATGCAATGCTTGTGTAGGTTAGGTGTGTGCTTGTGCTGAAAATGACACTTGCATAGGTAAAGGATGTTCCTAGATTCTACGTGTTCAACATTTCATTGATTATGATAAGGGGATGACAAAGATAAGTTAATTCCATATTATGAGAAATGAATAATAAGTTTCAATGCTAATCTAAAATGTATTGTATTATCAATTATCAACTTGTTTAGAGCTCCATGTCTTTTGATTATATGTTTCATGACAAAATCCATTAATACCTTTCTAGTTTCCTTTATGGTGGGGATGAATTCAATCCATTTGGTAAAATAATTACTTTCTAGAAGAATCCACTTCAAACCCCCAATTGATCTTTCAATTATTTCACCAATGAAATTAATTCCCCATTATTGGAAAGGGGCTTCTAAAATTATGTGTCTTAAAAGAAAATATTTAAAATATTTTAACTTACCATAAAATATCTTGCATACATCATAGTTTCTCACGATATTCTTTTCATTATAAAATATAGTTGGTCACTAATAACCTACCCTAAGCACTCTTTGACCAATTGTTTTAATAAACTACCCACCACAACTTCCATTGTTCATCTCTATTAATATATTTGGAGCCTTATCTTCATTTGAGAATTTTGGGAGAATACCATCCATGTTCTTCCAAAATAACTCACCATTATGATAAAATACTTGATTGCATGAAGTTTTAAGGTTCTTCTATGATTATTAATCAAACCATTTGGATAGTTCATGCGACACACAATATATTATATCTTTGTACCATGATAATTTTTTTAGATTGAGATTATTCATGGAAACCTCTTCTTCCACACTATTTACTTCAATAACTTATAGATTGAACTAAGCCATGATCTTGCAAGTCCTCTCCCTATAACTAATTTTGTCGCTTGCATATCAATGTTAAATTCTTTATATTTTGTATCCATCTACATCTTCAACTAGTGACTTCTGGTAGGGTGAAAATATATTTCACGGTAGCATGAGAGACATAGGCAACAATATTTGCCCCAAACAAGTAAGGCCTAAAGTTCTTAATTTTCTTAACTAATACATATGCTTTTATTTTCATTGTAGCATAATTTATTTAAAAAACTTGAAGATACTTCTCGAAAATTTAATAGTTTACTCATCTCCAAGTTCATCATTCGAAATAGCAACAACTATATGAAAAGATGTAAAAGAAACTAATTAAAAAGGCTTGGAAAAATCTAGCGATATTAACATAGGGGCATGTTTAGTCACTTCTTTAATACTCTAGAAGGCTTTAGTAGGTTCCTTACTCTTGGATATTTTTTATCCCTTTAGCATCTTCAAAATGAATTTATTCTTTTCAACAAAATTTGGGATAATCCTTCTAATAATATTAGTTTGATTAAAAAATAATTGCATGAACCTTTAATGGTTTTTGGCTAAGGAATTTTTAAAATTGTATCTATCATTTTTGGATTAATCCTTATCCTTGATTTGGATACTATATAACCCAAAAAAAACCATTTTGTAACCCTAAACTTACACTTTTTTGGATTTAAATGAATTCCAAATACTAAAGCCCTATCAAATGCATACAATTCTTTTCTTCCTTTTTTGAAAATTATTTAAGGTCGTCTTGATAGGTCACCATAATGGTAATAGTAAATAATTAATTAAATGATAATAGAATGATAATTAATAATGATTAATGGATAATTAGTGATTATTAAAGTAATTATTTTAGTGTACACACTAGTCACTTGGCATTCGACACATTTATAAATTAACCAAAATATGTGAACTCCCTATGAGAGATGATATTATACATGAATGTTGAAGATGTCTATAATTAATTCATCTTAGTCCAAAATTTTATGCTTTTGGAGTGCTTATTATCTTAGGAGCATAATCAACTCATAATCCTATTTTGGTCATTTTTGAGTGGCTCATGCATAACCCTAAGATAGATTGACCTCTAATGCATGAATCTAATTTGGAAGGTGATGGAATTATGAAATTAGATTCAATACAATCATGGATTTTTTTGATAATCAATGAAGGTGGTATTTAGAATTTTTTTGGGGAAGTTGCACGATTACAAAGCTCATGTTAGCCTATGTCAAACCCCTTTCAAACCTAAAAGACATGGCCTTGAGTAAATGATGGATGACATCATCTGTAAACTTCTAGATGGCCTATGTGATTTTGATGCAAGTAATGATTTTGTTCTAAGTTCCAAATTGAAATATTCCTAGAATGAATGGACTTCTTTTTTCTTTAGATGTTCTCTTGATTTTCCATATGAATCAACTACACAAATAAATGTCTTTAAATAACAAGATATAGCAATAATTCATTTAAATATGTAACAATTCATCTCACAAATAGTGAAAAGGGGTGAGAAATTTAGAATTAGGGGTCAATACTATGCTAGTTGGGATCAATTGTGAGGCGTAAGATTGACATAGTGTTTGGACTTGAAGACCTTGAGGTAGGGAATGAATGTATAGAAATAGGTGTGAATATGGGTACAACATATATGACTAATGATGATAAATGTGTTAGAATGAGTAAAAATAAAGATTTAAGGTAAGTTTAGATGTATGGATATATGTGTAAATGAATGCAGAAAAGATAAACATAAGAATATGATTGAAAGCCAAAATTAACCTTAAAATATACAACTTATCAATATGTAATCATATTAAGTCTTTCCATCGAAATAAATTTCAAATTAAATACGAATAGAGGAGCACGTAGAATCCTATGCTTTGCCAGAAGTGCTTTATTTGAATGGTGAAGAAGTGCTTTATTTTCACATAGCCTGTCAATTCAAAGGCATTTCAATTTCGGTATTTGTTCCCGTTCCCTATTATAGCACTCTTTTGTAGGTAGTACTCATCCCACGATAGCCTCAATAGAATATTAACAAAATTTAAAAATCTAATCAAATTCTTCAAATATGGACTAAGAGTAATTTTAAACTCTTTTAGATTCCAATTAATAAAATCTTATATGTTTTTATAAAAACTTTTGATGGGTTCTTGCTTGTTCTGATTGGCTGCAATGGTTTTTAAGGAAATTTCCTTGCTTGATGATGGTTTTTGCTCTTGTAATGATATGGTGCTAGATTTGAATGCTATATATGTTTCTTCAGTTTTTTTTCAATGGAGATCATATATGTTGTCGATAAGGGGTTTCTGCTTGCATTTATATCTACTTTGCACCCTTTCAAATGAGACTCTCTATATATTGGAAAATATGTTCCTAAAGATGTGTCGGTGGTGGGATTGAAGGTGCATGATGCATTAGATAGAAATATTTGCATCCTTGATGTGAATGTGGGTGTTGCTATGTTGCTGCCTCAACCAACCCCTTCTTATACTTATGTGGAGGTAGTGTCCATTAAACCCTCTACAAATACCTTTCATCATTAGAAAAATAGTCACATTTCTCCATGATACTACTATTTTGTGGTGATTATTTTGGTGATGGAGAAGTTGTGTTATCTATTGGTGGCTAGATGTGGGGTTTGTACCCTCTGTCAATGCATCCTTGACTTCCCTTGAAAGAGTCTATTGACACAATTCTTGATTGGATGAGATTTTCTTATCAACCCTTACATTTTATATGCAAATTGATCAATTAGATTATTGACAATGATATGGGTCACTTCTTGAAGGTGGACTCTAATTCTTTGGAATTCACTCATACCTCCTTTGAACATATTTTTGTGGACATTGATCTATCAAGGCTTTACAAAGTGAGGTTGTTTTATAGGTGAATTATTGCCCTTGCTCTTAGGTTGTTGATAATGGCTCTAAGAAAATTCATCGCCAGCAATTCACCGATGGAAAATTCAACACCAGCAATTCATCACCATGAAAAATTCACCGATGGAAAATTCATCACCAACAATCCACCGACAAAAAATTCACCGCTTTGGCCGTGAATTTTTCGTCGGTGAATTGCTAGCGGTGAATTTTCCATCAGTGAATTGTTGGCAGTGAATTTGTTGTATACCATTGATAATGATGGAATCCATTCCTAATGTAGACATTATTATCTTATGGGCTACTTGGCTTTATATTTTCCATGTGGTATCAAAAATCCATCCTCTTTAACTTGGTGGCAAAACGCTCGTCTCCACATTCTTACCATGTTTCCAAAGAGTTTAATTACTAATTTAGGAAGTTAGACCCATAACCCTCCACTACAACTCTTGTACTCTCTAAGCCTAGTGGAGCCCCTTTGGCTCATGATCTAGTAGCTCAATAACCTGAATTCATCTATCTAACAAACAGGGTAAACCCACAATATTGGTTTACAATTTTCTTGAGGAAGGAAAATTGTAAACATGCTCCAAAGAAAAAGAATTGGGTTTTAAGGGGTTCACTTGAAGGGGGAGGGGGGTTCGCATGAACCCAAAACTTGTTCGCTCAAACCCCACCTTTGACTGAACCTCTTTGTGATGTCATCTATTTTTGACACATTTTTTTAAGGAAATCAAAGGGAAAAATGGAAAACAAGGGGGGTTTGAGTGAACCCCCTATTTTTCCCTTCCCCCTCTCCTCTAGCATTTTCTTGCAAAAATTTTCCTTTCTGAGCTCAGGTTGAGGATGAAAATTGAGGAAACTTCACATATCCAACTGGATAATGGTAGTCCTTGGAACAAGCTATCCATCAAATATAATTTTAATATATTTTGGTCTTATGATGTTTTTTTTTTAGTTTAATTAAACATAGGTTTTTCACCAAACATCAACCTCTTTGTTCTGCACATGTGGAAAAATAGTAGATTATCAAAAAAAAGTTGAAAAATATGCTTGTGCTAGGTATTGATTTCCTTGATCCAACAAAAAAAACAATTTTGATACATACAAAAAAGGTTATGTTGTATATAGTTCGCTTATGTCTAAATTGTAATTGGTTTGAATTCAAAACTTACTTGAGAAAAAATAATTCAATAAAAAACTATGAAACCAAATGAACATGCTAGATATCATGATTAGAGGCATTATTATTCTATGTAGCATCAACCAATTTAATTAGGCTTTGTGTAAGCAGTGAGTATTTATTGTAGGGAATAAAGGCTAGTTTTCAACATAAACATCTCTAAATTCTTAGAACCTCTCAACTCAAAGTGTAGGATTTGACTCTAAGTAGTCTAAAAAACCTTCATAACAAACAAACATATAAAAGAAAACTTTTTTTTTAATTGATGCAAATAAATCTTGAACTAGGAATTCTCTTGTATCACCAAATAACTTAAAAGAAGCTAGCATCTCTAAAAAGATATGTGAAGCTACAACACCATGAATTTTTCCATCTTGATGACAATTCCTTTGTATTGATTTTTAAAGGGAAATGAAAAATCTAAAACTAGAACTTGAATTAATTTCTCCTAGAATTTTAAACAATTACATTATAAGTAATGCTCAAGAATTTAAGACAATATTTTACATCATGATGCTACTTAAAACATAAATACAATATCCAAAAATATTCAAGATTTTTGATAATTTAAGTTTTAAATTTTTACGAATTAAAAAAAATTGAAAAAAAACTAATATCTATTGTTGATATATCTTAAATAAATTGAAATTTAAAATAACAATAAAAAAATTACCACCACCAAAATACAAAATGATTTATAGATGTAAATGCAAACTTTTAATTTAAATTGTATATATTTTTCAATCGATATTTTAGATCACACTCCTTAACAATACATCACAGCTTAAAAATGAGTATGTAAGTAACCAACGAAAATATGTTTTTTTCTCTCAATGACTTGACTTTGTTAATGATATGAAAATGAAAAATCACCGGTTGAAGAAATCCATACAAAATAGAGACGCGTTAGCAGTCAAATTGTTTAAATTGTAAGCAATGCTACTCTTTTTTATGTGACTAACAACTGATAAGTGAGGGGCATTGAATTCTGCTGACGCGCTTTCTCATCTCCCATTGAATTTTAAGAGAGAAAATAGAATTATTCAATAGTATAAGGACTTTTACTCAATTGAAATCCAGATTTGATTGTTGTTCAGTAAAGCCAAAGTATACAGGTAACGACTCTCTATGGGCACAGATTTTTCATGTCGGTGATGTTGATCACTTCAGTATTTATCTGAAATTAAATTTTATGGATAGATAATTTATTTACTAAGAGTTTTATATATATATATATATATCAAGGAGGGGGGGTTTAATTTAATAATATGTATATATAAAAACATATTAATTTAAACTTTCGAATGAATAAATTTTAGGTAATGGAATAATATATTTTTTTAAAATATTATAAGAATGAGAATTGTAAGAATGCATTTTAGCAAGATAAAAAAAATTAGTTCATTTATTCACTATGTTTGATGTACATGGAATAAGCTCTTAAACAAATAGGTCTCATCACATTTTCTCTTATACTCTATGTCAAAACATCAAATCCTTCACTTTTATTTGTTATGATAATATTATTTTTGTTGGTAGTGGATGAAGATAAAACAACATAATATAAACACATGAAACACAATATTTTACCAAAATCTCTTTTGTGCTACAACACTTCAACTCTTCATAAATTCATTGATTACAACCTTTACATATACTTAGAAGGCTACAACATTAAACTCACTCTCAATCGCTTGATCATCTCAACAATTTGATGCTACACCTTGATGATACATCTCGATACTTTGATACCACACCTTGATGATGAAATCACTACAAATGCCTCAATATATAGAGGTCTTTGAGATTACAAAGATCATTCTAGAATTTAGGCTGACTTTCCACATTAGATAAACCATTTAATAAATATTTAATGTTTTCATCTCTTCATCCTTATCTCTTATCTATTCTAGAAGAAAAATACTAATAAGAGGTGTTGGTTTGAAGCCTGAATCATAGGATAAAAATAATAGCGCCAAATTGAATAAACTGAGAAGAACTATGCACAATCTGTGTATCAGAGCTCATAGCATGTGGATATTGTGGATAATTGAAGAGCTTTTAGGCATTTTCACAAGAGATCTAAGGGAGGATGATTCTTTATCCATGACAACTCCTTTGAAGGCCTATATTCTCATTTGCATTGCATATTTTATTTTTTGTGGCTTATGGAGTTGGTTTCATTTCCATGATTCATCTAATCACTGATCTCTTCTTGTAGTTTTCATGAGGTTTCTTCTAGTTCTGATTTAAGTCATCATGGTTTATATCTGGATATATTAATAACTGAATGGGAATAAAGCATCTAGAGTAAAGAGCTACATTTGATTCTTTCAGTCACTTCAAACTCTTTATTGCCCAATAAATGGAAAAGACTAACATGTGCCCTTTCAACCCTTCCAGTCCATATTAATCATGGAGATGTAATTTGTAAGTATGCAAAAAAGTATCAAAGGGGAGCCAAAAAGTTAGAGATTTTCATAGGGCCTATGAATCAACTCTTGTTTTTATATGAAAATACTGCTATTTTTTTTTCTATTTATAATATCTATTGGCATCATTTGGGAACTCCTATTTTTGCGAATTTAGTAAGAGTTCTCAAATAAAGTAGGATGACATCTACTGTACAACTGAACTACTATTCCATTGCACTGTAAATGTTAAACCCCAACCATCCCTGCACTCCTTTCATTACACTCTAGACATGATTGATATAAGTAGAGCCACTTTTCACTTTATTATTGTTCATCCTTTTTCTTTATGTGCTACTCTATTTTTTACATTCATCTTCAAAAGTGAATTGCATGCCCCCTCAGAAAGTGGAAGCTAATTTTAAGGGTTCAAATTCTGAAATTTGTATAGACAACTCAATCTACATGTCCCTTAATATCATTTTTATAGATAAAAGTAAGTTCTCTTGTGAACTATGCAATTTGATAGTGGAAACTTTGAAAAGAAAAGATCTCTTTTAACATCTCATAATAGAAAAGAAAAGAAAAAACATACCTTGATTCCAAGTTCTCTATATATAAATCCTTAACTTCTGTAACACAAAATGGGTCTGCTTTTCCATAATTAGCCTAAAAAAGAACATAATCATTGTTAGTCAACAAGCAACTATGGATCATATGGCCTAACCACATACAAATTTGAAAAGTCAAATTAATTGAAACTGTGGAAAGTGATTTACTAGATTTTGCACAAATCATGTCTAATGCGGAAAAATGGCTAGAGGTTGCAATCCAAAATCAGTGTCGTGCTTTACTTCTCCATTTTGGTGGGCTACCTTGAAAATAAGGTTTCGATTCACTACTCCATTTTGGCAAGCTACCTTGAAAATAAGGTTTTCACTCACTGCTCCATTTTGGCGAGCTACATTTAAAATAAGGTCTTCAGGAAGGTTTTAGAGTATGTTTATTAAAATGAAAATTATGCTTATAAAAAAAAAATTGGTCATTTTTCCTCTTAAATTATTTGGTTGCTTATTCTTATCTTTTGTTTTTTCTCTTCCTTTTGCTTATTTTTTTGTTTTTCAAGGTTTTTAGGTTTTAGTTTTTAGGTTTTCTTATGGTTTACATTATTTTTATAATTTGGTGGTTTTTCGTCAATTTAGAAGAAACTTTGGTATTGATATGATGACACCACAAAACAAAATATTTATTCCACAAAAAACATTTCATAATAATTTTATTTGTAATTGTAGGAACCTAAATTTGGACACTTACATTTGTCCAAATTTGTCCATTTTCATCTAAATATCCTCTTATTTGCATTAATTAAGTGATATCTCTATTATTTAATTAATACCCTTAATTCATCTAAACCCATAAGGTATTTAGTTAAATAATTAAATACCTTACCCCTTTTCTTGTCTTCAAGGAATTAAATAAATATTTAATTCCCTTTATCTCTCACCCACTCACCTAATCCTAACCCATTTCTTCATCCCACCATTAGGGATGTGCACATTCCTAATCCATGATTAGAATGTGTCACATCCTCCAACTTTTTCAAGTTGGCTCCTAACCTTCATTAGCCACTAATTTTCTTCTAATCATTGATTAGCTACCCTAATCGGTACCTTGGTCAACTCTCTCATCTTCCAAGGAATATTAAATTCCTTTTATTATCCCCATACCTTTCCTAATGAAATTTTAAATTCCATTTTATCCCTCCAAGACTCTCCTCACTTGTCACAATACTCACATGTGGACAAGTACAGTTTACCTTTTTGGAACCTTCTCTTATCCACTAGAAATTCCCCAAGCATGTGAATTGTAAATTCACTTTTATTCCCCCAACAACCTCTCTCATTCCCATGCACATTAAAAAGGAACTTTTAATTCCTTTAGTCAACTCTTCATTTCAACCCTTGATCTTACTTGCCCTCTTTCAATCTGCACCATCCATTTGATCTCCCTATGTTAAATGGCTAACACTTAGCCATTTTGCAACAACACACATTAGGAATTCTCATTCAACACATTCATTCAACAACTTTCAAGCTAACACACTCATTTTCACAATCAAACTCTCATACAACTTTCAAGATCACACACTTGCATCCTCCATTATTGCTCATCTTCAAGCTTTCATCACACTTACTTCTTGCATCTATCCAAGCACCCACATCTCTCATTTGAATCTCCATCAAATCCTCATCATTTTGCATCCTCTTGCATCACATTTTCCATCCAAGGAGCATACATTTCAAGTTGCATCAAGGTCCAACCAAGGAACAACACAAGTGAAAGGTATACTTCTTGTTTTATCTTTTCTTTTATTTGTGTTCAATGTAGCCCAATCTTGAGGTGGTCTTGTGTTGTTTTATCTTGCATTTCTTAGTTAGTTTTTCACATTTAGGATAGAAAAACACTTGCACACATTTTTGGCACGTCCGGTGGGACCCACAAATGAGTCCCCTTTTTGCTCTCATGTTTGCTATTTTTTTAGTTTTTGTAGGTTCAGGCGACACAGAGGGGTAACCACACCCTAATAGGGGTGACCCCAGACTAGGAGGGGTGATCTTTCCCTCAGAGGGGCAACTTCAACCTGCAGAGGGGCGACCTTGACCTACAGAGGGCTGACCTCGACCTGACATGGACACCTACCTAGGACAAAACAGTCAGTTTCACTCTTTTTTTTAGCATAGGGGTGACCCTAAGCTAAAAGGGGGGACCATGACCATAGGAAGGGGTGACCCTAGCCTAATAGGGGTGACCCTACCCAAACAACACTGTTTTGAGGTAAAAAATAGCATTTTAAAACATTTTTCAAGCTTGTTTTCTATCGTTCTTGTTAGTACTAACCCCCTAACATATCTTGTTGGTGGTTGTGATCAATTTTACTAGAATTTGTGCAGCTATATCATGCTTAACAAAGACCAAAGATCAAACTTCTAACATGTTTGTTGAAGGATGAACATGAAAAGGCTTTTAGTTAGATCATTTGCTTTCATTTTTATTCTAATTAGGAACATAGTCTAAGTAGGAGGGATTCAATAAACTTTTTTTTCTTTGCTTGTAAGTAAGCTATTGACGTATTCAATCCTCTTATTCCATTTGGTGATCCTGGGTGACGAGAAATCGTAAACTTACTTAAGTCCTTTGTGTTACCCAAGGGGGCATTATATCGTTCAAGCTTTCCCCTTGCACTTCATGTGAGCTTGGGGAGTAGCCAAAAATAGTTAGCATTCTCTTCTTAGTGGGACTTGCTTAGGGATTTCACCACCCCAAGGGACGATCCCAACCATGTGTACCAGCGAGATATATAAATGGGGGAGAGCCAAAGCTATACCCCAATCCAGTCACATAGTGTCTAGCAGAGTTTCGAAGCTAGGGTGATACCTAGATAGACATGAAGAGTTGGTTCAAGCCTTTAGTATCTTGCTAGAGTTCTCGAATCATGCTTGTGATGGGTTCGTGTTCACGGTTTGCACCTCACATACCAAGTGTATATCGAGGACTCCCTAGATCACCTTTGTTTAGCCTAGTTAGAGGACCATGTTGGCCATACCTTTCACACTAATCATAGGATCGTGCTACTTGAACTATCTTTCTTGTGCTAAACCAGTGAATTTGTGCTCAGTCAAGTCATCCATACCTTTTTCTTGTTGTTTGCATTATTTTCTATCCTTTTCCATAGCCATTTTTCCTAAGTCAAGTTTAGTTCTGTCAAGAGGGGCAACCTCAACCTCAAGCGGGGTGACCTCGACCTCAAGAGGGGAAACCCCATCCTTTGTCTCAAAAATTTCCTAGTCTGTTTGAGTCAAAATTGTTCATCTTCCACTCAGAGGGGTGACCCTAACCTTAGTAGAGGCAATCCTGACCTAAAAGGGGTGATCCCAACCTAAAAGGGGTGACCCTGACCTAAAAGGGGTCGATCCCGGCCTAAAAGGGGCGATCTCAACCTAAAAGGGATGACCATAACCAAATAGGATTTTGCATCCTAAATGGTTGGTTTTGTCTCCTGTTCAGTCATTCCACAAGTTCTATTACCTGTTATGTACATCTGAGAGTCTGTTCGCTCATTTTGTGCACTTGTTCATCCATTTAGGGAGTTTGTTCACTATTTGGGGAACTTGTTTTGTCATTTGGGGAAGTCGTTTCATCATCCAAAGAAGTCATTTTATCATCTGGGGAACTCATGTCATCATTTAGGGATCTCATTTTTCCAATCAGGGAATCTGTTCCATCATCTAGTGAGTCTGTTTCGGCACTTATCAGGTTTGTTTGCTTGTTTTGATAGCTCATTTCTGATTTAAACAAATCCATAAACTAGTCAAGCGACCCTGCCCTAGGAGGGGTGACCCTGACCTATAGAGGGGTGACCAATTCCACCAATAGGTGTCCCTGACCCTAGAACGAGTGACTTTTCTTACCGTTTCAGCCATTTTGCTAGTCATTCTCAGTCATTTTCAATCGTTTTCACTCGTTCTGTAGAAGAGGTGATCAGGACCTTTCTAGGGGTGACTAGGACCTATCCAAGGGTGGCCCTGACCTTAGATAGGCATCCTTGACCCTAAAATGAGCATTTTTGCTTTCTTTTTCGACCGTTTTGTCAGTCGTTCTATGTCGTTTTCTGTCATTCTTGCTTGTTCTTTAGAATAGGTGACCTTTACCTTAAGTTGGGTGACCTCACCCTCTAGTTAGCAGTTGTGCCCCTTGGATGGGTGATTTAGCTCAAAAAAAGGTCAATCCCATCTTCCATCCAAGTCATCTTGTCAACCATTTTTTGTCATCTTCTGTCGTTTTCGCCCATTTTCAGTGAATAAGCATCTACCACCTTTTTGAGAAATTTTTCCATCAATTTGGGTGAATTTTCTCCCCAAACAACTAATCTCGTCTCTCATTCAGTCAATCCATTTATCCCTTCCAAGCATTCATTTCCTCATTCTGAGAGTGAGTCTCCTCATCTTGAGCATGCATTCATCCTTTCTAAGCATTCATCTCCTCGTTTCGAGAATCATTGATATCTTCCGAGTATTTTTCTCCTCATTTTGAGTATCTATCCACCCATTCTATGAGTTTTTCTACCCATTCTGAGGGCCTGTCTAACTATTTTGAGAGTCTAAAAGTTGAATGGGGGACTGGGACCAATGCATAGGCTACCACAACCTAGCTATAGGTGACCACGCCTTGGGAATAGGTGACCAGGCCCATTGAATAGGTGACCTTTCCCTCCAATCCAGTTCCATCTTCCATTCACTAGTAACATTCATTTCGTTCCATCTGCAAGTCATTCATTCATCATCTGAATTGAATAGACACATCTTAAAATGACTTTAGGTTACATATCCATCATCGTTTTCTTGATCTAAATCCCCTAAACCTTGCTTTAGAGGTTGTTATTCGAATTGACCTAGGCATATGAATTTGATTATCATCCTACACATCAGTCATCCTCTTCGGCCTAATCAATCCACCTCCATCTTGAGGTAGATTCACTATCATAAATCATCTTCCTCAGCCCAATCAATCCACTTCCATTTCAAGCTAGATACGGTGTTGTAATCATCTATTTGTATGTTAATCCAATCAGTCAACACCTAAGTCACTTAGGGTGATCTCTAAAAATGATTTAGAATCCCTTTCATCATCCTATCTAATCCATCATCT
Source organism: Sequoia sempervirens (assembly GCA_007258455.2). Lineage (NCBI taxonomy): Eukaryota > Viridiplantae > Streptophyta > Pinopsida > Cupressales > Cupressaceae > Sequoia > Sequoia sempervirens. The sequence goes on from VDFB02193867.1 coordinate 403,612,431, forward strand.
CATCAATCGATCCTATCCAATCTAATCCTATCGCATCATCCAAACATTTGAATCTAAGCTTCAATCTAATCCCAAACTGAGCTTAATCTAAATCCCAATTTGAGCTTTAGATCCTCCAGATCCATTCCTCCATCTTCTTCCAATCCACCCTATTTATTCTTTCATCACCTTTTCTTTCCTTCTAATCATCCATTCCCATACCTTCAATCTATATCCATTATGAATCTTTTCCCTCCACCAGTGCAGTAAAAAATAGTAGTCAAGGGGAATCCTAATTATGTTGATGACGATAACGAAAGCCTTGTTGACCAAGAGGTATATGACATAGATCCCCTTGATGCTATCATTGCTAGCAAGATTTCCCCAACCGCTTTCCAAAACCCAATCAGCCCTCTGAGCTATCCTGTCACATCTAACAACGCTCCTTATGCTACCTTTGACAAGGGATATCCATTTTCTCCCCCATCCACACATCCATCATATCCTTCCTCTACATTATTTTCTTATCCAACATCCACATCCTCTTATCCTAATCTACCTTCCCAATCTTCCCATCCTAATCTATGATCCCAATACTCCTATTACAATCCCCCATCCATGTACCCTAACCTAATCCTCCTTACCAATCTTCCTATCCTAATCCTACATCCACACCTTCTTATCCTAATCCACCATCCATGTCCTTCTATCTTAGTTCACCATCCCAATCTTCCCATCTTAATCCACCATCCCAATATTCCTATCTTAATCCCTCATCTATTTCCTCCAACATCAACCCACCATCCATGTCCTCCTATCCTAGCTCACTATAATGATATTCTTACATTAACCCTCCATCTAATCCCAAGCCCCCAACTAATCCTAATGCTCCACCTACTCTTAGTCTTCCATCCAATTCCATTCCCCTGTCTAATCCTAGTCCACCAATCCATAATCTAAATCCTCCACCAAGCCCTAATCCTAGTCCTTCACCCATCCATACTCCATCCACTCTCACCGTGTCATCTAAGCCTAGAGTATGCATGATCCTCACTCCAGAAGTTATCCAAGGACTCATAAAAAAGAAGCCATCCCCAACTCCACACCTTGAAGTCATGGAACCATGCCATCCTAATCCATCATCGATGGTCACTAGTGATGAGACCCTTCTTTGTACCACACCTATCATTGATGATACCACCCCTAGCACCACTCAAACCACTAAAACCATCACACCTACTGAATCCATTGAACCCCCATATTCTACTTCGAGAGCCACTGAACTCATCAAAGATAACCAAATCCAATCCACTCCTTCTACTCCTAGATCCACCCAATCCATCAAAGACACCCAAATCCAATCCACTCCTCCCATTCCTAGTATCACTAAAATCCATTTCCATGAACTTCATTAATCCTCCATCCTCCCATCTCCCACACTTGAGGAGTCCCTCCAACACTCCATTATCATGCCACCCACACATGAAGATTCATGCCAAGAGATTGATCCAAAGCATACCATATCCTCTTCTCCAAATTGAGACCTTGCCATCCCATCTATTCCACCTCAAGATCATAGTACCCCACCCATTCCATCCCATGATCCCCTTGGCACTCAAGATACGATCACTCCATCGTATCAAACCTTATCATCCACTACCACAAGTCCTGATCCTATCATATCACCTGATCCCTCTTTTGATCCTTTATTGCTTTCGTACCATCATCTCCATCTCCTGATCCTCCATCATCTTCTAGCCCTACCATCCCAACACTGTGTTTATATCCCCTCGACACTCTCACATTCATCCATGGTGGTCTCCTTGCAGAAGAAAAACAACTTGTATATACCACCCATTCTCCTTTGCCTAATGATGGAATCGCATCATTCTTCTAGAATAACAAAAATCCTATCATGGATCGAATGCTCAAGAGCATGAACTATCAAGGAAAAGGCTTAGGCCTTCATGATCAAGGTATTTTGGAGCCCATCCAACCCAAATAACACTCCTATATGTGAGGTTTTGGATGTACTGCTCATGACTCGCAATCCAAACATGTTGGTACAACCTCCACATACCATCAACGATCCTCTCCTAAATGAATAAGAGGCTCCTCCCATCACTTCACTAGATCATTTTCCAGCATCCCTAGTCCATTGTATCACCTCAAGAAAACCATCCATATTCCTCCTTCATTTACTCCATCCATTTTGGGTCCTTACATCACTTCATCCACCATCTCCCATCCTACATCTACTCCATCCATTTCGGGTCTGTATGTTTCTCCATCCACCACCACATATTCTCTAGGTACTCAGTCTATTTTGGGAACTTATATTCAAAAATACCCTCCTCCATCTTGTCATATTCATCCTTTTATCCATCTATCACCTAGCCGTCACCCATCATAAACATCCAACTCTCATGTCCCCTAGTCAGGATCAACAAAGGCATGTACCTACACATCCTCCATCCACATATCATCCTCAAAATCATACTCCATTCATGTGTCCTCCATGTCATCTATCCATTCACACCCATCCCATTGCTCTTAAAAGCATTTTGGATGCTAAAGAAAAAATGCATCAATCTAAACATCCACATGAATCAGAAGCTCCTCATGTCCCCTTAAAAAGACATGTTGAAGAAAACAAAAATAAAATCCAAAATCCAAATCAAATCCATAGGCCGCAAAGGCCCACCAAAGCAAAAATCAAAACCATGTGGATCCCAAAGAAAAGAGATGCAATGCCTTTAAATGAAGCATCCATAACACCATCCAAAGTTGCTAATCCGAAAGATAATCATACAAATCCTCCATCTCCTAAATCTATTTTGGGTCCTTATGTCCCAAAATTCACTATCCCATCTCCCCCATTATCCCCACATCCTGCGTTACATCCTCCATTATCCCCACATTCTCCATCCATCAATCCTCCTATACTTTCACATCCACCACCACATGTGCCAATGTTGGTCTTGAATACCCTCCCCCATCACATGTCCACTCCATCATTCCATCCATACACTTTCCAACATCCCATCCATTATCCCACATATCTCCCCCATCAAATCCCTTTAATCCCTTCCCTTGCATAATCCATCCATCTTCATAAGTAATGTTGTACCAACTTCCAATAGTCATTTCACATATGGACTCTTACTACCTTGTATGGAACTTGATTCTTGATTCCATCTATCCTTTTATCGCATGTCTTCGATGTCCACTCATCCACATCCTTATCCTTATCCATCTCCATCCGCATATTATCCAAAAAAAAAGAAGCAAAAAATAGTCCAAAAAATAAATAAATAAATAATAGTAAAGAGAAATATCCATCCAATGGTGAAAACTTGGCAAAAAAGCACCTTGGATAAGTACCATGATGAAAATTTGGAAAACATGCATCATGTGTAAGTTCCCCATCCAGTTTACTTCCATACTTGGTGGCAACGATATCTCCTTCACCCATCTCCTTCATCCCACTTATCTTACACACCATTCCTGTCATGTCCTATTTATCTCAATCCCTCCATCCTCTTTCTGATCTTGATATCGATAGGGGTAAACACATATACATGTGCTTTGGACACCTCTTGGCATGCATTCCCTTCATCCATACCCTATCCTAATCTTTATCCACATCCATCTACCTTCTTTTTCCACCCATCATGCTACCATCAGTCTCCCTTCCTTATCTAGGCATCCTACCTTCATCCATTAAACTCCTTCATCCACCCATCCTATCCTCCTCCAGTTATCTCCTTTATCTTCCCATCCACTAGTTTTCCATCCTTCCTACCTTGTCATGCATGACATATCTAGAGTGGGGCATTTCATTCTTTGTGAAATAGTCCTTGGTGACATCATTTATCCATCATAGCAATCTCTTCCATGCCCCATCCTTGTCTTCATATCCCTCCACCATTGCATCCTTTTCCTCTCCCTATCCTTATCTTCCTATCCATCCCTTGTGTTATACCCTCCATCTCCTCATCCTTATTTATCCATCTACCTAGCCAATAACCTTTTCCTCATCCAAATCTTTACCCCTCAGTCCATCCCTTTCAACATCCCTCCCATCTCCCCATCCTTATCTGACAATTCATCCACCATCGCATCCTTTTCATCCCCTATCCTTATCCATTCATCCCTATCCTCATCTCATCTCATAATCCCTTGTCATTGTTATCCGACTATAGGCTTCCCCCTTCCTGCAATCCAATTCCATCTATCTCATCATTATCCCTCCTGCTTCTTTCATACATCTTTTCAATATCCTATCACTTCTCACCACTATTCTCTCCATCATGTCACCCTCCCAATTCATCTTTTGATGATTTGGATAACTATCCCATCCCTGAGCTTCACCTACTCCACATATTATTCATATCACCACCATCCAATCCATCAAGCCTATCTTGTCTTATCCTATCGGCTCCATCATTTTATCCACTTGTCATGGTTATTGCATCGTCCCTTATCCATCATTTGTCTTTGGTCTTTTTTCGAACTATGTTGCCCCTGTTCTTTCATGTAGGCAAGGTCAATCTTTTGATCTGCCCCTAGGGCTCTTTTTTCCATTCGGTCCTTTTCATCCATCATTGGTATCCATCGCCCCCTTTTCGCTTTTATCCATTGTCTTTTATCAAACTACGAGCGCTCTGCGCTTTCACGTAGGCAAGGCTAATCTTCAATTGGCCCCCGAGCCCCTAGGTTTGTAGGGTGTGACAGTCTTGTGTCTTGTATTTTTTCTTGTGTCATCAGGTGTGTCCCTATCTAGTTGGTTCTTAACAAATGAGATCCTATAGTATTAGGAGATCTAATTGGTATCAAATACCTTGAGTCATGTGGGTCCTCTAGCTTAGTTGCCATCTTTGGTCTCAATAGGATGCATCCTTCCTAACAAACCTTGTCAATCCCATCCATGCCTTTTGATCCTATGGCAAAGGATGTTTGAAATTGATTGTGATCTTTTGATGCTTTGGTTTTTGTTTATCATTTGAGCTCCCTTTTACAACTTGTCAAGATCGCCATAATCTATCATATTATGATGTTTTTTGGTTGATTCACATAGGGACATATTTTTATCTTTTGTCTGTTTTTGTCTTCTTGGTTGTCTGACATAGTACCCACCAAGATCTCTATGATCTTGTGTTACACTAGGGCATTCTATCTGCTTATGGTTATCCCAATACCTAGCCCGACCAAGATCATCACAACTTTGGGGTGTTGGATAGCCTCCTTGTTTTCTTTGTTTTTTTTATGCATCAAACATGAATCTACCTTGGTCCTTCATACCTTGGTGTATCGTGTCTTGTGCTATAGAAAAAATCAATGCTCCGAAGATGGAAAATCGTATTAGGATTGCATTTCATTCATTCTTAATCACTTTCCTTGCCTCTTTATGCTATCCATTTTTAAGTCCTCATCATTTCCTCATCTCTTCAATCCTCTTATAATAATATAGATTGGTTATTCTAAGCATATTCCCCTCCACCCAATTATCATCATCTAATCATATCCTTGGTATTGTTCTTGGCCTTGCTACAAACCTCAATCCAATCACTTTCATCATCATTGTCATCATCATCGAGATGTATACTTCCCTATCTTTTTGTGTTGTTTTGGGTTGTATCCTTCCCTCATCAACAATACTTTCATTGGGATGTCATTCCCTCTCCTTTAGTGTTGTTTTGGTATGTCCCTTTCCCTTCTTGACAACACTTTCATCATCATCACCATCATTGGGATGTACCTTTCCCTATCCTTTTGTGTTGTTTCAGGATGAATCCTTCCCTCATCAACAACACTTTCATTATCATTGGGATGTGTCCTTCCCTCTCCTTTTTTGTTGCTTTGGTATATATCAATCCCTCATTGACAACACTCCATCCATCATCCACCCATTTTGGATTGTAGCTTGATTGGGGCAACATCATCTTTGTCCTTCAATCCATTTGTGCTTCACAATCTTCTATCACTTATCATCCTCTCTTATCCCTCACTTTGCATCATCAAACCCATCTCCCCTTTCATCATCTCATCCATTTTGAGATCACACCTGTATGCTCTTGAACACGCATGTCCTCTCAAGGGGGCATCCTCAACCCCTAATCTTCATCTTCACCACCACCATTTTTCCTTCTAGTCACTCCTTTGAATGACTGTGGAATCTTTTCCAATCTAACCATCTTCTTCTTGATGCTATCTTTTAATCTTCTTTGAAATGATACTACCTCATAGCACCATCTCAAGGAGGGGGAAAATGTAGACACCTAAATTTAGACACTTACATTTGTCCAAATTTGTCCCTTTTCATCTAAATATCCTCTTATTTGCATTAATTAAGTAATATCACTATTATTTAATTAATACCGTTAATTCATCTAAACCCAAAAGGTATTTAGTTAAATAATTAAATACCTTACCCCGTTTCCTGTCTTCAATGAATTAAATAAATAATCCATTTATTTAGTTCCCTTTATCTCTCACCCACTCACCTAATCCTAATCCATTTCTTAACCCCATCATTATGGATGTGCACATTCCTAATCCATGATTAGGATGTGTCACATCCTCCAACTTTTGCATGTTGGCTCTTAACCTTCATTAGCCACTAACTATCTTCTAATCATTGATTAGCTACCCTAATCGGTACCTTGGTCAACTCTCTCATCTCCCAAGGAATATTAAATTCCTTTTATTATCCCCATACCCTTCTTGATGAAATTTTAAATTCTATTTTATTCCTCCAAGACTCTCCTCACTTGTAACATCACTCACATGTGGAGTTCTAGAACTCCTCACTTGTCACATCACTCACATGTGGACAAGTACTATCCTTTTTTGAACCTTCTCTTATCCACTAGAAATTCCCCAAGCATGTGAATTTCAAATTCATGTTTATTCCCCCAACAACCTCTCTCATTCCCATGCATATTAAAAAATAATTTTTAATTCCTTTAGTCAACTCTTCATTTCAACCCTTGATCTTACTTTCCCTCTTTCAATCTCCACCATCCATTTGATCTCCCTAGGTTAAATGGCTAACACTTAGACATATTGCAACAACACACATTAGGCATTCTCATTCAACACATTCATTCAATAACTTTCAAGCTAACACACTCATTTTCACAATCAAACTCTAATACAACTTTCAATCTCACACACTTGCATCCTCCATTATTGCTCATCTTCAAGCTTTCATCACACTCAGTTCTTGCATCTATCCAAACACCCACATCTCTCATTTGAATCTCCATCAAATCCTCATCATGTTGCATCCTCTTGCATCACATTTTCCATCCAAGGAGCATACATTTCAAGCTGCATCAAGGGCCAACCAAGGAACAACAAAGTGAAAGGTATACTTTTTGTTTTATCTTTTCTTTTATTTGTGTTCAATGTAGCCCATTAATCTTGAGGTGGACTTGTGTTGTTTTATCTTGCATTTCTTAGTTAGTTTTGCACATTTAGGATAGAAAAACACTTGCACATAGTAATATTTTATTATTAATTATGGTAGGCTACAATTGAAAATAAGGTCTTGATGAAGGTTTTAGAGTATGTTTATTAAAATGAAAATTATGGCCAATATTTTAATAATGAGCACATTTATTTAGTTATTTATTTAGTCATTTTTATTTGTCTGATATTAGTCATTTATTTAGTTATTTTTATTTGTCTAATATTATTAATTTAATTGTGATTTTACCGGATGACCAAATTAGTTATTTATTTTCCAAATACTACTAATGTTAATCATGTGACTAGAATTTTTAGTCACGTAGTCATTTATTTTCCAAATTATATTAGTGGTTGAAGGTTGAGGGTTGAGGTTTTAAGGGTTGAGATTTGAGGGATTAAGGGTTTAAGGTATAGGGTCGAGGTATTGGGGTTAAGTTCTTAATGTATAGGATAGAGGGTTGAGGGTATAAGGCATAGGGTATAGGGTATAGTGTTAAGTGTTGAGGGATTAGGGTTTAAGGGTTGAGGGTTTAAGGGTTTAGGTTTTAAGGGTTAAGATTTTATGTTTTAAGGGTTGAAAATTTAAGGTTTTAGGGTTGACGGTTTAATGTATAGGATTGAGGGTTGAGGATTTAAGGGTTTAGGTTTCAAGTGTTGAGGGTTTAAGGATTGAGGGTTGAGGGTTTAGAGATAGGGATTAGAGTTGAGAGATTAGGGTTTAAGGGTTGAGGGATTATGGTTGAGGGTTTAATGTATAGGCTAGAGGGTTGAGGGTTGAAGGTTGAGGGGTTAAGGGTTTAGGTTTTAAGGGTTTCAAAGTTGAGGGTATAAGTTTGAGGGATTAAGGATTTAAGGTATAGGGTTAAGAGTTTAATGTATAATGTAGAAGGTTGAGGTTATAAGGCATAGGGTTGAGGGTTTAAGTTTTAGGGTTGAGGGATTAGGGTTGAGAGTCTAATGTATAGGGTATAGGGAACTTGTAATTGAGGGTTTATGGTTGAGGGATTAAGGGTTTAAGGGTTGAAGGTTTAAGGGTTTAAGGGTTGAGGATTAATGGTTAGGGTTGAGGATTTGCAGGTTGAATGTTGAGGGATTAGGGTTGAGGGTTTAGGGTTTAAGGTTTGGGGTTGAGGGATTAGGGTTGAGGGTATAATGAATAGGGTAGAGGGTTTATGGTTTAAGGTATATGGTTTTAGGGTATAGGGTTATGGTATAGGGATGAGGGTTGAGTTTGTAGGATTTAGCATTTAATGTATTGGGTTTAGGGTATAAGGTTAAGGTATGGGTTATAGTGTTAAGTGTCATAATTGCTCGAAGAAAGGTCTCATAGATTTACCTAAACCCACCCCCCTATTGACACATGGTGATAGTAAAAAAACCTTTTTCAAAATGCTATGCTTTAATTTTTTTAAAATTTGGTTGTTATTAGAGCAAGCCAAAATGTGCTCACATTATAACATGAGCACATTTTTTCTTGCTCTAAAAAGTCATAGAAAAGGTAGGACACCCATTATCCAATACCATATTCTCTATTATTCTCCTCCTTCTACATGTTATCCGACAAAAAAATGCATTTTCATGTTGTCAAGGAAAGCACATGTAGTTTTACACATTCACCACCTTTGCACCACATTTTTCTAGTTTTCCAACTTAGGAAGGAGGAAATAATAGATTTTTTACATAAAATTTGATTATATGAACTCAAATTTTCATATTTGAAGTGTTGCAATGTTAGTTATGATTTTATTGTTATAATTTCATATTATAGATTGGTTAATTCTATAGGTTTTTAGTAATTCTCTTAAGAGTTATATAGAATTGAACTTTGAAAAGGAAGCAAGTTCGTGAAAAGCTCAAATTTTTGAGGAGTCTGATGTAAGAGGAAAAACAAGCTACACATAATTGGGTAGTTTCTCAAATCGAATCTTTGATTTTAAGGCATGCCAATTCTTTATACATGTACTTTACATTTTCCTTCTTTCCTTTATGTTTATTTATCACTTCTTATCATACATACTTAATATAATGCTTTGATTTTATTATTATGTTGATTTTAGGATTATATTTTACTAAGTATTCAAAATTAGGGTGGGAGTTTTCTTGGGGTCACACAAGTCGAAATGCATTAACTCTAATGCTACTTTTTTTCTTGTAGAATTCCTTCATTGAAAAGGTTTTCTATGTTGTTAACCTAAAATACAAAATTTATATTTTCTTTTAGACTCCACTATAGTTGGTAACCCCTAACCATATCCTTCTTGGATAAAACAATAAACCCAAAATAACTCAAATATGAATACCATAAATGCCAGAGCCTAGAATGCACTTTTTTCTCCCATTTTTAAAAGAGAATGCACTTTTTTGTTTTTTATCAACACTTTCTAGCCTTTTTGGACTAGTAGTCCAACACTTAAGAAATTATTTTTAATGTCTAGGGAATAATTTCATTGTTCCCTATTTTGATCAAACTAAATAATTTTATAAGGAATGCAAATAGGTTTCATTTCCACTCATATGATTGCGACATCCACTATCTAGGTACCAAACTATATCATTGCCCACACCTCTTATGTTGGGTTGATCTTTGAGGAAGAAGGGATGACCCTATTTAGGCATTGCTTGTGGGTTTGAAGTGAAATTATCAACTCATCTATTGTCATCTTTAAGAGTTCTTTAATATCTTCTAGATTGCAATGACAATTGGGTCAAATATTATAAGAAAAATCCTAAGGATATTATCAATAATCGTCTTCTCTTCTATAGCTTCATTATTAATCCTTGACTAATATATTAAGGTGGAAAGCCTTTTGGAATTCTAAAATGAACTCATTAAATGGTTTCCTTGATGAATCATAATTGTCATAGCTTCATTGGGAGTATCACAAGTCCATTAGGATAGTCCTATGAATCTAGGATAGGCATAGGCTCAATATGAATGTTAAGTCATTACAAGTTGTCCCTCCTCATGCTCTTTGCTGCCCTCTTCATGCACAAACTTGAGAATCAATAAAAATTTCCTTAGTTTCATAGTCCTTCTTCCCCTCCACATGCCCTTTGCTACCCTCTTCATGCACAAACTTGAGAATAATAAAAATTTCCTTAGTTTTATATTCCTTGCTGCCCCTCCTCATGCCCTTTGCTACCCCTCCTCATGCCTATTTTGGACTATCATATATTGTGTGTATCATAATTTCATGACTAATTTCAAATTTGTGTAAGATATTTCTTTATTCTATAGTACTATGGTGGAACTAATCTCTATCTCTTTTTCATGCTACAAATACAATTCTTTTTCATGCTAAGGAAACAATCAAGGATTAATCTATCTTTAGGATGACTATTATTTCTAGGTGCTTGATATGATTTTACTTTTATTGTGCTTGGACTATGCTTGAAAATTAAATATTCTTTATCACAAGGGCTCATTGTATGGATTGTCCTCATGAATGGATTGTGCTCCACCCTTTCTGTTTAACTCATGATTATTTTTATTTTGTTGTTTTCCCTTGCTCTTAGCTTAAGAAATATGCCCATATCTACTACCATCTCCACCTTTTCCATTGCAATTTGAATAGATGGTTATTAACTGCAAGATTGATGTAGCCATTGTAAACCGCCCCTTCATTCACTTTGAATGGATTCTTATCTTGTAAGATTGATGTATCTGTTAGAGTAATAAGTTATTATACTTAATTAATTACATCATATTGGTTAATTAATTAAGTCACTTATCACTTTAGTTACTTAAGCTAAACTTAGGCACAGTAATAATTAATTATTAAGTATGCACACTAGGGTTTCCTTTTAGTGTTGCATACATTGCTTTTATAAAACAATTCATCTCTTGTATTTACTCAATTCCTGAATATATCATTTTGCACATTTTCATACAAATCTCTGTTGTATCTTTTTTTTCTCTTGTGGAAGGTATTTTTGGTTTGCATGTCTGATCTTGGATTCTAACATGGTATCAGAGCCTTGATTTTGTAGCCCCTTCTCATATTTTGGAGAATTTCAATGCAGATCTCATTCGGGCTTCCTCAAGGGTTTTATTCCTTGATCCTATTTATACAATGTCTTGGATTAGATCGGGCATCACCATTGGATTTAGAGCACTGGAAAAAGTCAAGATTGGCTTTTATTTTACAAATTTTGGTCATCGTTGAAGCAATCTATAAGGGTTTCAAGTTCGGCGATTTTTTTGCAAGATCTGGGGGTTGCCTAATTTTTTGGGCACTTTGGGCCAAAACAATCCTCGACGTTGGATTCGCAGCACCCAAAAACCCATATTTTCATATAAAATATGTCCAATTTGAACATTGTCGATTGGGGAGGCAAAAAAAAATTGCCTGAGGGCCATACAACCCCAAGGCATGTTTTTCGAGGCACGAAAAAATCAAAAAAATCAAAAAAATGCATTTTTTGGGATCTTTGCCATGCATGCAGTAGAAAAATCTCCCACCGCCTGGCTGCCACCACCCTGCCACCACCACCAGCAAGCACCAGCACCTCCGTTGGCCTCCTCCACCAATGTACCACTCGGCCAATGCATAGCCCCCACGGGCCCCAGCACTCGCTCCGGTCACATGGGGGACCGGGGGTTATGCGCCCAACCCCCGGTCGCTTCAGCCCCTGCGACGGTCCTATGGAGGACTAAGGGCTCCGCCCAGCCCCCAGTCTGCAACCCCTGGTCGTGCATAGGACTAGGGGCCTATTTTTTTAGCCCCTTGGGCTACCTACAGGCCTTATTGGCCTTTCTGGAGCACTTTTACAAAATTGGGCTTAACTTTTGCGTACGGTGTCCGTTTTTCACAAACAAGATACCATTGGAAAGCTGATTCCGACTCCAATCTAATGGTGGAAGTATTTTTTTCTGATTTTTTTCCAAATTTATTTTTCAGGTCCTTGAACTCAGATGAAGTTTTTTCACTTCGGAGGGCATATCTTTTGACTCGGTTATCCTTTTTTCATGATTTTTGCATCGTTGGAAAGCTAGTTTAGTCCTCTACATAGATATAAGGTCTATTTTTATTTTCTATTTATGCATATTTATCATTATCTCCTTTTACAATCATTGAGTTATTGTAATAAATGAACCGAGATAAAGTTCCATCAGGGGGGTTTCTTGCCTAATAATCTAATTAGAGTGTGCATGCACTTTGATCTCCATCTTGATTTTTTGACAAATCGCATGGGTTATATATGGTTTCTTAGTTTCTTTTGGCCATATCTTGTCTTAGCTTGACATATATCAGATTCACATCGGTTCACACTTCAGATTGAGAGCCTATGGTTAATGATCCGCATTGGATCCATCTCAGTTTGAGGGCCACTAAATTTGTGGTTAATGTTCTAGAATCTTCATGGTACTTATTCCTATGGGAGATTTTTAGTCTCAGTTTGGCATCAACATTGACATACACAACTTCCAAATTTTTTCATCATTTTATCTACTGTTGCTTCAAAGATTCCAGGGTTGTTCCAGTTTGTGAGTTTTCCAGTGTTCCATGGCATCAGGTCTGCTATCGCATTATTATGATTCCACCTAAGTCCTTCAGTGAATATCATTTGGTTTCTTGTAGACAGAAGTATCTTTCCTTTCTTGTTAGATTTTAGTTCCAGTGTTCTTCCAGTGCTTCTTGCAGCAGGACATCTCATTGTAGGGGGATTTTGTCCCACTGGGTTTTCCTTCTCTACCTCATTCATGGAATTTGTACATGGGTACCTGATTTGGCCTTATTGCCAAGACCCATTCATGCTTTCATGCATCATTTCTTTAGTGTTTTAGCTACTTCCTAAGTTCATCTTAAGGGGGGGTGTTAGAGTAATAAGTTATTATACTTAATTAATTACATCATATTGGTTAATTAATTCACTTATCACTTTAGTTACTTAAGCTAAACTTAGGCACATAAATAATTAATTAATTATTAATTATTAGTGAGTACACTAGGGTTTCCTTCTAGGGTTGCATACATTACTTTTATAAAGAAATTCATCTCTTGTATTTACTCAATTCCTGAATATATCATTTTGCACGTTTTCATGCAAAGCTCTACTGTATCTTTTTTTTCTCTTGTGGAAGGTATTTTTGGTTTGCATGTCGGATCTTGGATTCTAACAATATCCATGTCAACATTCACATTTTTGAAAGAGATGAATCATTTATAATAACTATATTATTTTTTATCTTCATTTTATTCTTGATATTTTTAAGATTCTGCTCTAAGATAAGGTTTTCATGTGCTTCTATTTATTCAATCTCAGTTGTAAAATTTATATTTATGTTTTAGCCAAGCTTATCGACAATAGCAGTACCTAGCACTTGGGAATGACTCCATTATCATCCTTGTGCAATAGAAGACCCCTTTTTGCTACTCCTTAAGATGCCTTTGTGCATGCAGTGTAAAGTTGCAAGGTGGTGTATTTTTTGTTTTTTTCATCATGCAAATAAACGGATAGTTTCAACACATCTGGATGGGTAGGTTTATGCTAGGAAAAGTCTTGTTTTGCACCCCAACATGTCAAAATGTTCTAGGCTACATTGCACTGATGATTTCTCTTAAGAGACCAAAATGCTAAAGTGCAACAAACTTTGACGAGCTATTACTCAGAAACCATGGCACTTACAAACATTTCATCAGAAGGTGCATAGTCATGTAGGGCCCCTCAATAATAGACTCTCAATTTTTCATACCTCCATACCATTTTCTCGTGGTGACAATTTTTTAGTTGATGGAAAAAGTGTCAGATGCATGCAGTGTGAAGTTGCAAGGTGGTACATAGTTTTTGTTCTATTCATCATGCAACCAAATTGATAGTTCCAACACATATGAATGGGTAGTTTTATGCTATGCAAGGTCCTATTTTTCACCCCAGCATTCCAAAAAATTCTAGGCTACATTGCACCAGCAATTTCTCTTAAGAGACCAAAGTGCAAAAGCACAACAAACTTTGACGAGATATTACTTAGAAATTGTGGCACTTAAAAAAAAAAAAAATTGAAGGTATACGATCAAATAGTGTCCCTTGGCAATAAATTCTCTAAGTTTTTCATACCTCCAATCCATTTTCCCGTCGTGAAAAGTTTTTAGTTGATGGAAAAAACATCGGATGCATGTAGTGTAAAGTTGCAAGGTGGTGTAATTTTCATTTTGTTTTTTGTGCATCCAAATAAATAGTTCCAACATGTCCATATGGGTAGGTTTATGCTAGGAAATATCCTATTTCACACCCCATCATGTTGGAATGTTTGGCTACATTGCAATAATGATTTTTCTTAAGAGACCAAAGTGTGAAAGGGAAAAAAACTTTCATGATTTGTTACTTAGAACCGTGGCACTTAGAAACAATTTTTATAAAGTTACATGATCATGTAGGGTCCCTCTACAATAACCTCTTATTTTTTCATACCTCCAATCCATTTTCCAATGGTGACAAGTTTTCAGTTGATGGAAAAAGTGTCAAATGCATGCATTATAAAGTTGCAAGGTGGTGTAACTTTTTTTTGTTCGTTGTGTAGTGAAATCGATAGTTCCAAAAAATCCAAATGGGTAGGTTTATTCTAGGCAAGGTCCTATTTCACACACCAACATGCCAGAATGTTCTAGGTTACATTGCACCAACGATTTCTCTTAAGATACCAAAGTGCAAAAGGGTAGAAAACTTTGACGAGGTGTTACTCAAAAATCGTGGCACTTAAAACTATTATGTATAAAGGAATAGGGTCATATAGGGCCCCTCTACAAAGACCTCTCTCATTTTTTCATTTTCTATGGTGACAATTTTTCAATTGATGGAAAAAGCATCAAATGCATGCAGTGTAAAGTTGCAAGGTGTTGTGATTTTCATTCTATTTGTATGTGACCAAACCGACAGTTCTAATACATTAGTATATGGGTAGGTTTATGCTAGGAAAGGTCCTGTTTCACACCTCATCATGCTAGAACTCTTTGGTCTACATCAAACCGATGATTTCTCTTAAGAGACCAAAGTGCAAAAGGGTCAAAAACATTGATGAGCTATTAGTTAGAAACCCTAGAAGTTAAAACCATTTCATCTAAAGGTACAAAATCATGTATGGTCCCTCTACAATAACTTCTTTCAATTTTTCATATCTCCAATTCATTTTCCCATGGTGACAAGTTTTTAGTTGATGGAAAAAGCATTAGTTGCATTCAAAAGAAAGTTGCAAGATAGCCTAATTTTCATTGTATTCATGTCATGTCATCAAACTGATAGTTCCAACATGTCAGAGTGGGTCGATTTATGGTAGGAAAGGTCACGTTTCACACCCCAGCATGCCAAATCATTTCAGACTACATTGCACTAACGATTACTCTTAAGAGACCAAAGTGCGAAGGGGAAGAAAACTTTCATGAGTTAATACTCAAAAACCATGGTCATTAAAAACATCATGTCTGAAGGTATAAGGTCATGTAGGGCCTCTTTACATTAACCTCTCCTAGTTTTTCATATATCCAAGTCGTTCCACCATGGCAACAATGTTTCAGATGTTCCAAAAGTGTCAATTGCATTTAGAAAAAAGTTGTCGAGAGGCATTTTTTACATTCTTCATCTTTTGGTGGGTAAACCAACAATTTGGACATGTTGGTATGGATACAAAAGAGGTCCACTTTATAATTTGTGGTCAATGTAGGTGTCTTTGTAATCTTATGACTGAATAATCTACACCAAAGAACTAGTCTCCTATGTTGATTGAACTCACTGCAATCATAAACGTTTTGGTCAATATAGGAAAACATTTTTTTTGAGATGAAGAACATGTCTATAAATTTTAAGTATTGATTGGCCAACTAGAGGATGGCTACTTGAATATACTTGAATAAAATTATTGGAAACATAGTGTAAACTATTTGTACTTTGTCTTCAATAAAACTTGATTCCATAACTATATGCCAAAAATATGTCATCCAAGACCACAAACACATACTTGTGTAGGAAATATACTAATTAACCAACAATTATAGGTGAAATGAGTGTGAAATATAAGTTATGAAGCATGGAATACAATTAGATTTTAAATATTTGAAGTAAACCATCTACAAATATCCATTGAAGCTAGTCATTCTATAATGGAGGTAACATATTATTATCAAAAACTTGAAATCTAAAAATATAATCCTTAATTACCTCTATTTCCTTGTGTTTTCATTACATGCTTGAGAGATAAACATCTTAGCATGTTTTGAAACACTTCATTTATTGCAAGGAAATAATATAGGAACATTTTTGTGAGAACAAATTGGAATAACATTTTAATCATTTATAATTACATCAAATAATTATTTATTTATTTAAATAATCATTTATAATGCAAATATGGACACCATCAATAAAAAAGATATGTATTAACCAAATATTCATATAGGCATACATCAATATATATCAATATAAGTATAACATATATACAAAATAGCCATATAGGCTTACAAGAATGTCATATGGGCATACAATGTCATGTAAATACAATACAAAATATATGTCAAAAAATGCCATATAGGCATACAACAAAGGACCCTAATAAATAGCCATTCCCCTCCAGTTGAAGAAAATAGATCACAGATGACCTTTCATCATTGGGGTATGGAGATGTGTATGATCGTGGTCTACTTTGAATTCGAGGGCTGGACCTCTTATTTAATTCTTCATGGGGTTGTACCTATTACAATAAAAAGTAGACACTAATATATAGAAACTATGTTATATAAAATGAAATATTTAACAACTTAATAACTTACCCTCTTTTATCCTCAAATCCAGCTATGCCAAATTCACGGGATAATCCCCTATGAAACTTGTTCATTTCATAGTTTCGTGTACTTCAAGCACACCAATCAAGGAAATTTTTAACTCACCTCGACTTGTAGTCCAAAACCTCAAATAGTTTTTTTGAGTGTTCCCCCACGTTCGTCTTTCGAAGAGCTTCGAAACAAGTATCTTTGTTGACTCTCAACCTTTGGGAGTTAGTCAATTTTGGACTCATGTCAGAGCGCTGATTTTTAGCCTTCCTACATGAGCCTTAAGTTGTAAAAAATTCAACTCCAAGTGTTGGAGCACTGAAAATCAACACTCCTACACTTTGCACCCAACCTTGAAATGCACAAGTGGTGATTTTCACTGCTAGTGCATTTTTCCTTTAGACAAGTTTTTGAGATGCACAAGTAGTGAAAATCACCACTAGTGCACTTTTGTTTTATTAAGTCATTTGCATGCACAAGTGGTGATTTTCACCGCTTGTGCATCATTTTCGCCTTCATCTCCTCTGCCATTAATGTGAGTTGAAGTTACATTAATGACCCCTTTTTAATGACTTAAAAGTGATTTTGAGTTAATCTAACCTCATTCTATCTACCATTCTTTCTTCCTTTGTGTGCTGGTCTCCATCCAACTCCAAGCAAACCTGCATTTGAAGATTTTTCCAAGTTTTCAAGCTAGTGTTTCGTGCTCCTTCCAGGTGTGTTATTCTTCCTTCCTCCTTGTGTTTTTTCTTTCAAGGCTTTGTTTAATTTAAAAAATATGATGCCATAGGTATTTCTTTGTTTTGGGGTTTTGATCTTTCCTTTTTCGATTTCTCCTTCCTCTTCAAATTGTGGCCTGGGTCTTTCTTTATCTCTTTACATGTTTTTCTTTCCCGTGCCCTAGGTTTGATCTTTTCACATTTTTATTTGTTGCCATTTTTGTTTTCCTAAATGATCTTCCACCATTTCTCACTAATTCCTCAAATGTCAAAGTGGTGAGTTTGTTAGTTTTAGTAGTAGTATGTCAAAATTTTCAATGTTTTTAGAAGGTGATCATCCCTCTTCCCATATGTTCGAGCAGGATAAATCATTGCTCCAACATTGGTGACTTTTCCCTTTATTATTAAAGTGGCAAAAATGTTCACCGTTACTCTTTTTGATTTTTACCAACTCCACATGTAGGAGTGGTGAAAATCACTGCTCCTACATGCAGTGTTTTATCCCCTAGTTGTCAAGGCGGTGAAAAAGTCTACTTGAACAAATGGCTTCAAAACATGAAGGATATGCTCGAGTGCTGATTTTCAATGCTTGAGCATAAAGTTGATCTCCCCCCAAATGCACTGGCACCAATTTTTAGCGCCCCAACATTCACAACATAGCAAGTGCATAACACATGTAGGAGCACTGAAAATCAATGCCCCTGCATATATAATCACTATCTCAAGATGTTGGAGCGTCGATTTTTAGCACTCCTACAAAAAAAGTAGTTTTTCTTCTAAAACCCTAAAATCACTTTGCTTGTGCTCTGAATGTTGTTTCTTTTCCAATGCTCCATTTTCAGTGCAAAATTGCTCATTCGTACTTGCTTTGAACTCTTGCTATCCTCACGCTTTCCAATGTTGCATTTTCTCCTAACATTTGTTGATCCATTATTCTTGCAGTTCCTCTCAAGATCTCATCAGGTGACCCTAGAAGGTGATATCCCTTGATCCTAGTTTTTTTAGATGACAACAAAGAAGCCTCCACCATCTTCTAAGAAAGAGGGAAAAATGAAATTAAAATATCTGGGTGTCTTTTTTCCTATCATGGTGATCTCGAAGGTGGATGAAATCAAAGATACCAAAGTTGGTTATCAAGACTTTGAAGATTTTGTAAAAATATTTGAGAAAAATCCCTTAGAAGATAGCTTAAGATCTATTGTCCACAACAACTTGCACCTGGTATCTACATTCCCAACTTCTGCTCATAATACAGAGTTCATTCTCTAGGTTGCATTCCACTATGTATTTGAGATCTAATAGAAGTGTAATAGATTCCTCGAGACAAGTAATGATGAGATTAGATCCTGAATTTTTTGATATTATTTTCTGGGTTCCACACATGGAACAATATACAAAAATTTCAATTCAACAAGCACATAAGGTTTACGATTAGGATCTAACCAAGGCTAAAACATTGATTAACACACAATGGTTGAAAATACCTAGGCCCACTATCTCAAGATGGCCAAAGGGGCTTCCTTGAAGTGATTTTAAAGAGGATGTCAAGGATATGATTACCCTCTATTGGTGATTTTTCTTGTAAACTAGGTTTGTCTCCTATTCTACCTATCAGGTAGCCATCTCTAATCCAGGGCAGCTTGGAGGACCTGGACCAACTGACAAGATTCAGCGCTAGACTGAAATCTTCTACACTTTAGGCTCTACAGAACCAGGGTGGGTATACCCACACAATGCCTCAAATAAGACTAGACATTACTTTTTATAGCAAATGACTCCTGATGCCAAGTATTGAGAACCTCAAATATGGCTTGATTCTCAGTAACACAATACTTGCAGCAACCAGAAGGTAGGGCAAGACATCAAACAAGATTGATTAAATAAAATGAATGTTCTTAAGCAAGATAATTGAAACCCTAAAGACAAATAGCATATATCAGATCAGTGCCATATCCATTGGGCTAGGAGTCAAGATAATCTGCAAATAGAAGGAATGGTTACTTGGACAAATAAAACCTATGTGAAACTAACCTTATTAATCCCACAGCTAGTGATCAGATCTTAAAGATTACTTATCAAATCCTTAAATCATACATATAAATTTCTGAGATGATGAAAGCAATTTAACCTGTTCCTTGAACATGAGCTATTATCAAAACAAACAATGCAAGAAAGTATTACAAAGGCTAATGGAATGATCCTTGATTAGTTTCATTAACAATTCAAATGTACAATCCAAAGGAGAGACTCAAAGACCTAAACAAATACATTTGGGTTCTGGTATGCATCCAAGAACCTTACAATTTATAGACTGTAACCCTAGACCTCAAAATTTGGTAAAAACCTAACTCTGTGACTTAGTGCTCTTTTTAGTTCTGATTTCAGTATCTAGCCGAAGACCTTCACAAATGATTCAAAAATTCCTTTTAAAACAGTTTAGGGGTTGCCATCCAGCTCAGGGCCACATTAGCGCCAGGTCAAACCCTAATCGCCATGTTCTTCAACTACTTTTTTGGTCTCATTAATGTCACTAGTCAGGTTGCTGCAGGAAAGACATTCCCACACAAATGAAGCCAGGCAATCAATGTCAAATCCGCCACCAAATCCACGCATCAATACTCGAGCCATGTTGTCCTTGTACCAGAGTCGCGTCACCATGAATGCTAGCTCGGCGAACCTAGCGACCAACTCTCTATCACCATTAATGCTCCAGGCTTCGCATGTGAACATAACAGAAACCCTAGAAACATGTGAAATTTAATCTTAGCCGTTGATTAACAATGATCAAGTGGTTGTCTTTTAAATCTTGATTAGCCATTGAACCAGGTTACCACATATGACTCATGCACCCACTGTTGATCACTGAATGATATCGTGCCACCTAGCCTTCCTCATGGCTTTAGGCCCCAACGAGAAAGGGGAATTACCATGACACATGTCAACTTATCGCTATCCTTGCGAGAGGCAAAGCCACAAATCACTAATAGAAAAGATAACCTCTCACCGAAATCTGCATGTTACATCGAGCATTCAACATAGTCGGCAAGAGTTGGCCGGGTCGGCCAGACATCATATCGAAGTACCCATGGCCGAAGGGAGTCACATCAAAGGGTTAACACAATCGGTGAGACACGGAGGGGTCAGGGAGACATCTCCCCGACACATCGAATGGGGACCACCAAACAAAAGATCTTGGAGAGACATCACAAAGTCGCCGAGAGATCATAATGATACCAAAAGACATACCGAGAGCATGGCAAGGGGGCAAAAAGGATCTTGAGGAAACCAAGGGGAGTCGAGAAGACCTCACCCCGAAGAAAATAACTCTCACTGATTGAGCCTTTGAAAGAAAACCCTTTATGCGATGTCGCTGTGACTTTATGTTTCCTTCGCTAGTGTAACCTTCTCCCACATGAATTTCGCTATAGCATACTGTCATCAGGGAGACCTCTTGTAGAATATATTGTGTCATACTAAGAGCCCTTCATTCACTTGGAGTCGCTAAGATAGTACAAACCCTTTGCCAAAAGTCCCTCATAAGACTTAGTCGCCAAGACTTGACGGGTTCGCTGAGACACTATATCGATAGCCACGAGTTTCACCAAAAGACCACGTGGCCACTTCTATTCGCCAAGACCTCCAAAATGTCCTGCCAAAGATAAATTTCCAACAGTGGTCAGTGTGACAAACCAATATCGCTAAGACCTCATACCTGGAGACTTAGCTTACACCAAAGGAAAACCAAAGAGCACCCGCCGCCGAGAGACTTCCACATGCACTTATCGGTGAGACCAAGAGGAGTTCGTGGAGACATCTCCCTAATATAACAAACACTGGCCAACAAATATTTCGAGGAGACAAGCCGGGGTCGCCAAGAGGTTATACCGAGCACCAAAGGTCACAGCGAAGGCAACACAGGGCTGGTGAAGGCGGTAACAAGAGGCTGTAACAAATGAAAAAAATGGGGCTTAGGGGAACCACTTAAGTTAAAATGAACCGAGCGGATAGGTCACCAACAAAAAGAACAAACGGCTAGAGGAAAAGAAAGCTGCGGACCCAAAACGATCCCGCTCCCGCATCCACAAAAGATAGCGGACACGGAGTCAGAACCAAAACAAAACCAAAAATCCATGGGGGTGGAGACAAAAGGAAAACCAGCACAAGCAGAGCTGGGGCTAGAATGAAACTAGAAAGCGAAAATGAGCAAGGTTCTCAAACTGATTTCCATTTCGATCCCGCCTCCGCTAGAGGAAACAAAAGTCCAAAGGAAAAGCAAAGGCATGGAACCAGAGGTGGAATGAAACCCGAAAGAGGAGTGAAAGGAAAAATCCTGATCATAATTTCACTCTGATCCCGCCTCTGCCAGACAAGGAAAAACACAAGGCAAGGAAGAAAAGGAAAATTTGGCCACCCGAGACATGAAGACTTGGCATGCTGAGCTCAACCCTTGTGGGAGCCCACTTAACCCACGTGCCAAAATGAAACACACCCCATAGCTAAAGTTATATCATGAAAAACAAGAGTACACAACTAGATAATGAGAGAACCAAAAATGGCACTAACATAGGCTCCAGTTGGGGGATGTATGCCCCTAGTGGGCATAGCAAGAATTCAGATCACTGGGAGAGCAGACCGGAGAGACAAAAGGCCAAAAATAGACCAGGAGCTAACCAGACAAGGTTAGCAAACACAGCAAAAAGGAAGAGACCAGGAAACCAAACCCTAAAACTATTGTTCATGGAAAAAGATATACTTTAGGTGAAGTAACCTCATGAATTGTCCATGAACAGGAAATTCAAGAGTCACTTGACTCATTCCTTTGTTTCACCTGATGACACTAGGCCACCAAATGAAAAATGAAAGCCAAATTTTACCTCTATCAAAAACTTGATTCTTTGTTGCCTTCCATAGACAAAATATGATAACACTGTCATGAACTGCCCATAAACTAACTCAGTCACTATCAAGTTCCACTGAATCACTGTGTTTTCCAATGTCACCAACTGTCTTGTCAAACTACAACATGCAATCAGACATTGATTTGAGATCACAATCATCATGGCATATCTCCCTAGATAATTCATGGTTATGTTTTACTGAATGCTCATTTTCTTGGACCAGGAAATAAAAACATTCATAATCCAGCTGATCCTTGACATCACAAAATTTGTCATCAAAATCAGTCTGTAGTTCAAATTGAAAGCTCTGATAAACAACCTCTTCATTAACATGTAAATCATCACTGCACATGTCAATGGCAAAAAACTCATATTCAGGAGTATCTGTGTACTGGTTATTGAAACATATGCATATATCTTGATGTTCTAGTTCAATGCACTGATTCATTTTTCACATCTGCACTCAACTCAAATTCAAACACCCCGAGTGGGGGCTCAAATAAATCAACATCAACAGGGACAATAGGGAGGCAACCAAGTGCATTGGTGCTCAAAAGATTAGGAGCATCAAATAGGAAGCAATTGTATTTAGCTTCATATTCATCAACATGACATTCACTACTATTCTCACTTCTTAGCTGCCCCACACATGGATCAAGTGTTTCTGCAGTGTCAACACAACTTTCATCATGCTCAGCAAGAGGAGGAGGCACATCATTGGTGCAATGATGGCTTCGACTTCTACTCATGCTTCCTCTCTTTACTTGGCTTGTTTCCTCGTCATAATGGTAGTGGGAATAATCAAAGAATTTTGATTCATCCACATCTGTTGTCCAACTGTCATTATCTTCTAAACATGAGGTATGATCACCTTCTGTATCATAAGCTTTCCCAATAGCAAGCAATTCTGGTTCAGAATCATAATCTGATCCCTCATTAGAATCAACATTAGCATCCATGTGAAAAGACTCATGCCTAGGCTCATCTAAGTCATCAAGTAGGAATTGCACCTTGTCATACACAACATGATCAACTAGTTCATCATCAAAGATAGAACCAGACTCACTTGTATCATACCTTGCTTCTTGAAGGTCATCATCAGTGTCAAGGTCGATAGGAGTTTCCCACAACAATGGAGGGTTGTTGTGTGCATACCTCTGGTATTCTGTGGTTAATAAATCTGACATTTGCTCAATGCTCAATGGATCACTACTCTGATCCATCTTCTCAGCCACGTCCTCTACTTGACCTTCACCAGAACTGGATGGAACACCAAACATCAAAATAGGATATCCCAAGATATCTTCAAAAAGATAATTCTCATGAGAGTGGAAATCCACATCTTCATAGTCAAACCTAATATCCTCCAAAGCACTCCCTAAATCAGCAACTTCATTTGTCTTCTCATGAAGACTTGTGTCAAGACTGCACTCATTTGTGCACTTGAACTGCTTAACTATCTCATCACATTGCTGATTACACTTCCCTTCTCCAAAGGGCCAGTCTAACTGATGTTCCTCTTCGGGTTCTTGGCTTGAGAGACTCAAATTTTGATCTTCTGCTTGGGGCATCACCTCTGCAAGTTGTCCAAAGATAACTTCCTCATCATTTGATGAAGCAACACCTTCAGTCTCAATTTTCTCAACTATGTACCTATCTGCAGAAGACTAATCATCCATTTGTACAGAGTTGTTATCTTTATCACCATGAGTGTTGACAAATGAAGACAACAGGCTCTGTATATATTCATTTCTTTGCTTTTCAAGACTTTCTAGGACTGTGTAAGCCATCTGCATGCTCAATATCTTAAACTCTTTCAACAATGCACTAGATCCCTCTTCATAAGCTTCAAAATACATGTGGATACAACATGGAGTGCTAGGTCTGAAATTCTCTGGGATTAGTGGCAATGCAGTAGCAAATCTATGACTGAAATCGACACTTGACTCTTGATCTTGTTTCCTAATTTGCTTTAACCTTTTGACCAGGTCTAAAGGATCTCTTGAAAATTATTCTCTATAAGCAGCCACTAATTCATCCCAGTAAAGAAAAGACGTATCAGGGAAAATCAAATACCAGTCCCGAGCTCTAGCTTCAAGGGACCTGACAAAAAATCTCATCCATGCGTCGTGACATTTAAAGGAATGTTTTTCCATGAAGTTGGAAAAACTCCTGATATGTGCATCTCCTGCACATACATTATATCCATCAAATCTAGGCATCTCCTCATACACTTGAGCTGACATACATTCAACTTTGTAATCAACCCATGACAAATCTAACTGAGCATACAATGGGTGAAGAGAATTAACTTGTGTGATGACCTGACAAGTAGATACAGTTTGACTTTCTCTAAGCCGTTGAAAAATTAGGTGTCTCTCATCCATTTCTCTAAGTCCTCTTTCAAACACAACCTTCCATTCAGGCCTTATCTTAGTCTTGTATATCCTTGAGTCTTTATCAGACTTAGGAAACCTTTTGACAATCTTTTTATGGCTTGATGATACATAGATATTACAAATCAAGACTCACTAACTGTGCACAATTACAACAATGACTAGCATATGACAATACAAGTGGATGACCACCCTCAAGGTGTACAAGTACATTCTAATCATCCACAAAAATTGAGACTTTGAGCACTAGACAACAATCTTACAATGGAACTGCAACTACATTCAACAAATCCAGGAAATGGAAATGTGCTAACATCATTTACTATCTTTCCCTCTGGCAGTGGTAAATCACTAAATAGGGAAACCAAATTTCTTTCTCAAATGTTCAAATACATGAAGAAAACCTGAAAACATTGCAGCTTTGGAACATTCTTCAAATCTTCAATGGGTTTACCTTGACAGAGTCGCCACCTCTTTGTAGAGGACTAGGCTTCAAATGGTATGAAGCTCACACACATGTACATTCTTCTCTAAGTTCGTTCCACCAGCAGAGCACCATAAATATTTCAGGCTCACTGCAACAAGACTTCCTCTAGGCCTGAGATTCTTCAAACTTTGAACCTAACCAACATGGCACAGAAGGATATGACTCTATTGCACACAATATGACTCATAAGGCTAGACTCAGTTTGTCCCTAGTGGAGTCGCCATCTTGTTGGTGGTTTTTCTTGTAAACCAGGTTTGTCCCCTATTCTACCTATGGGGTAGCCATCTCCAATCAAGGGCAGCTCAGAGGACCTAGACAAACTGACAAGATTCGGCACTAGACTGAAATCTTCTACACTTTAGGCTCTACATAACTAGGGCGAGTATACCCACACAATGCCTCAAATAAGACTAGACATTGCTTTTTATAGCAGATGACTCCTGATGCCAAGTATTGAGAACCTCAAATATGGCTTGATTCTCAGTAAAACAATACTTGTCACAACTAGAAGGTAGGGCAAGACATCAAACAAGATTGATTAAATAAAATGAATGTTCTTAAGTAAGATAACTGAAACCCTAAAGACAAATAGCATATATCAGATCAGTGCCATATCCATTGGGCTAGGAGTCAAGATAATCTGCAAACAGAAGGAATGGTTACTTGGACAAATAAAACCTATGTGAAACTAACCTTATTAATCCCACAGCTAGTGATCAAATCTTAAGGACTACTTATCAAATCCTTCAATCATACATATAAATTTCTGAGATGATGAAAGCAATTTAACCTATTCCTTGAACATGAGCTATTATCAAAACAGACAATGCAAGAAAGTATTACAAAGGCTAATGGAATGATCCTTGATTAGTTTCATTAACAATATAAATGTACAATCCAAACGAAAGACTCAAAGACCTAAACAAATACATTAGGGTTCTGGTATGCATCCAAGAACCTTACAATTTATAGATTGTAACCCTAGACCTCAAAATTTGGTAAAAACCTAACTATGTGACTTAGTGCTCTTTTTAGTTATGATTTCAGTATCTGGCGGAAAACCTTCACAAATGATTTAGAAATTCCTTTTAAAACAATCCAGGGGTCGCCATCCAGTTCAGGGCCACATCAGCACCAGGTCAAACCCTAATCGCCATGTTCTTCAACTACTTTTCTGGTCTCATAAATGTCACTAGTCAGGTTGCTACAAGAAAGACATTCCTGGATGAATGAAGCTAGGCAATCAATGTCAAATCCACCACCAAATCTGCACGTCAATACTCAAGCCATGTCATCCTTGTACCAGAATCACGTCGCCATGAATGCTAGCTTGGCGAAGCCAATGACCAACTCTCTATCGCCATTAATGCTCCAGGCTGCGCAGGCGAACATAACAGAAACCTTGGAAACATGTAAAATTGAATCTTGGCTATCAATCAATAGTGACCGGGTGGTTGTCTTTTAAATCTTGATTAGTCGTTGAACCAGGTTACCACATATGACTCCTGCGCCCACCATTGATCACTAAATGATATCGTTCCACCTAGCCTTCCTCGTGGCCATAGGCCCTAATGAGGAAGTGGACTCAGCATGACATGTGTCAACATATCGCTATCCTCATGGGAGGCAAAGCCACAAATCGCTAGCAGAAAAGATATCCTCTCGCTGAAAACTACATGTTACATCAAGCATTCAACATAGTCGGCAAAAGTTGGCTGGGTCGGCCAGACATCATATCGAAGTACCCACGGCTGAAGGGAGTCACATCGAAGGGTTAACACAATTGGTGAGACACGGAGGGGTCGGGGATACATGTCCCCGACACATCGAATGGGGACCACCAAACAAAAGATATTAGAGAGACATCACGAAGTCTCCAAGAGATCATAACGATACCAAAAGACATACCAAGAGCATGGCGGGGGGCGGAAAAAAGGATCTCGGGTAAATCAAGGGGAGTTGGGAAGACCTCACCTTGAAGAAAATAACTCTCACTGATTGATCCTTTGAAAGAAAACCCTTTATGTGATGTCGCTATGACTTTATGTTTCTTTCGCCGATGCAACCTTCTCCCACACGAATGTCGCCATAGCATACTGTCATCGAGGAGACCTCTTGTAGAATATATTGTGTCATATCAAGAGCCCTTCATTCACTCGGAGTCGCTAAGATAGTACAAACCCTTCGCCGAAAGTCCCTCATAAGACTTAGTCACCAAGACTTGACGGGTTTGCTGAGACACTATATTGATAGCCATGAGTTTCACCGACAGACCATGTGACCACTTCTATTCACCGAGACCTCCAGAATGTCCTACCAACGATAAATTTCCAACAATGGTCGATGTGACAAACCAATATCGCTGAGACCTCATACCGGGAGACTTAACTTACACCAAAGGAAAACCAAAGAGCACCCGCCGTCGAGAGACTTCCACATGCACTTGTCAGTGAGACCAAGAGGAGTTCATGGAGACATCTCCACGACATAACAAACACTGGCCAACAAAGATTTTGGGTAGACAAGTTGGGTTCACCAAGAGGTTATCCTGAGTGCCAAAGGTCACAGCAAAGGCAACGCAAGGCCGGTGAAAGCGATAACAAGGGGCCGGTAACAAATGAAAAAAATGGGGCTCGAGGGAACCACTTAAGTTAAAATGAATCGGGCGGATAGGTCACCATCAAAAAGAATAAACGGCCAGAGGAAAGGGAAGCCGCAGACCCAAAACAATCCCGCTTTGGCCTCCACAAAAGACAGTGGACACAGAGTCTGAACCAGAACAAAACTAAAAAGTTGCAGGGGCGAAGACAAAAGGAAAACTGGTGCAAGTGGAGCCGGGGCCGGAACGAAACCAAAAAGCAAAAAATGAGCAAGGTTCCAAAACTGATTTCCACTCCTATCCTCCCTCCGCCAGAGGAAACAAAAGTTGAAAGGAAAAGCAAAGGCACGGAATCGGAGGCGGAATGAAACCCAAAAGAGGAGTGAAAGGAAAAATCCTGATTCTAATTTCACTCCAATCCCGCCTCCACTAGACAAGGAAAAACACAAGGCAAGGAAGAAAAGAAAAATCTGGCCACCCGAGACATGAAGACTTGGCATGCTGAGCTCAACCCTTGTGGGAGCCCACTTAACCCACATGCCAAAATGAAACACACCCCATAGCTAAAGTTATATAATGAAAAACAAGAGTACACAACTAGATAATGAGAGAACCAGAAATGGCACTAACACCCTCCTAAGCAGGGTGAACATCTTGCATAAGTCATCTCATTTTCAAGATTGGATGTATGAATAAATTCAAATCATCAGGAGAAAGAAAACACATTGACTGGGTAACTCAAATAAGTGATGAAATTCATCAACCGTTGATAAATATGCCAACCACTCTAAAATTCTACATGACTTCCTATTTGGTGTATGTTGTTGTAATGAGAAAATTTCTATGGCTATCTACAATGGGAAATAAACATTCTATAGCTGCATGTATAAGTATTTTTATCAGTTGAAATTAAATGAAAGTATTCATCATTTCAGGAGAGTCTCAAATGCCTTCTTTGCACCCTTGCTATTCAGTTTGATCTAAATCTTGAAAAGAAAAGAGTATCGGATGAGGCCTACAAAGTGGTGAGAAAGGTCAGATGTATCTTTTTATAGTTTCCAACTTTCACCTATATGAGAGTAGATTGCTATACTAGGTTCCCATACATGTTGCCCAGATATCCCTCAGATAAGTGGATACTCATGGAGCCATGCAGATAGTTGATTTATGTTCATGAGGAACATATGAGAATTCACAAACTGGGTTTCAAGTTTCCACTAACAATTGGTAGATATACCATTCAAAGTGTGCAAAAAGCAAAGTCAGTTGCTATAAAAATGCAGATCATAACTATAAGAACATTAAAATATAGATTTGAATTTGAATATCAAGATGTGAAAATGAAACTAAAGAAAGATCATCGACATGTCTACCAATTTGAAGACATATGGGCCAACTACAGAGATGAAGAAGACATCCACAAAATGAATTTTCATAGACTAATAGTAGAGCAGATCAAATATCTTGGTGTAGTTGATCTAGCAGAGGATTTCAAAGATCCTGGTGATATCATGAACTCTACCTATGAAGAAGATGAAATTTCTAGGAGACCCTTACCTTCAATACTATGGTCTAAAAAGGAAAGTGTCTCCATTAGAGAAAGGCTTGCTCCCATCTTACACAACGCATAGAATGGTTTCATAAACATGGCTTCTAGATGAAAGCTTTCAGGATAGAATCAGAAGGAAAAGCATCGAGAGGAAAAACCAGCCAACGGCAGGAACTCCACACAAAAGACAAGCATACAACTACTCCCTCTTCTTCCCAAAGATGTCCTAAAATCAAGTTCACTATTGGTAAGAATGTTACACAGATAGTTGAAGAACTGGAGGCCATAGAATCTGAACCAACTCATGCAGAAGAAAAAGGGCTTGCTTTCGAGGAACAAACATCTGAAGAAGAAGGAAACAAAAACAAGGAATCTGATGAAGAGGGAGAGTCTAAAGAGGAAGAGTCTGAAGAGGAAGAGTCTGAAGAAGAAGAATCTACAGAAGAGGAAGATTTTGAAGAAGATGAAGGTGAAAAGGAAGGTAATGGGGAAGAACTCATGCATGACGATGAAAAAACTCTATCTCCCCATGACAATGTTGTCAAAGATCTTTCCCAAATGTCATCGCCTATTACTTCAAATATCTCTCATACACCTCCCAATCCTACCACTCCTCCACCTCCTCTTCCTACTTCACCTCTTCCCACATCTATCATACATACAGTGGATGTTTATATTCCCCTTGGAATATCAACCGTCCTTTCCACTCCTCTTACAGTTTCAAACTCAGAAATTGTTGATGTCTTGTCAAGCTCTCCCTCATCCATCCCAAGCTTTTTGTCTCCATCTTTTGATATCACTTTAGAAGTTGAATTCAAAAAATTCATGAATGAGTCAAAGTCAACTTGGTTTGTATTCCACTAGAGCAATCGTGATAGATACTACCCCAATTATTACAATACCAATCATTTCTACAAAAGTGGTTGCAAAACAAGAATTGAATGTAATTCAAGCATATACTTCCTCCCTCCCCCTTGGTCGATATCTCAAGTATCGAAGTGAAAGAAACAAATGATCTCCCTAGATGAGTTTGATCTTGAAGAGAAAGCCCTTCCAAAAGAAAAGGGGAAGAAAAAGGAAAAAGTCCATTCAAGGCTTCATGTTGAAAAATCTAGTCACAATTTTTTAGAGATTGGTCTACCCCCACAAGAAGAAGGAGATGTAAACATGAAGGACTACACTATCACAAGATTATAGCTCGGTAAAGTGACAAATGAAAGTGCAAAGGAAGATGCACAAGTGGTCCTAAATGCATTAGCAAGAAGGCTTGACAAGATGGAACAGGCCAAGAATATGTACAAGGAGAAAGTCGAGCATTATGTAGCTGTTTTGAGGAACCTTGCAGGCTCTTTAGGGAATGTACAACCTATGGCTATGGTAAGCTTTGAGGAACCAACAATACAAAAGGCAAAGAATTTTTCCTCCAAGGGTAAGGTGTTGTATGATTTCATTGATGAAATGATAGAACATGGTTCATAGGTCATAGCATCTATGGATGAGAAGACCAC
This sequence comes from Sequoia sempervirens, assembly GCA_007258455.2. Lineage (NCBI taxonomy): Eukaryota > Viridiplantae > Streptophyta > Pinopsida > Cupressales > Cupressaceae > Sequoia > Sequoia sempervirens. The sequence goes on from VDFB02193867.1 coordinate 403,643,803, forward strand.
TCAAATAGTCAAGCTAAAATTAGAGCTTGATAAAGAAGAAAACATACTTTCCCAAGAGAAAAAAGAAATGGAAAGATGCCTCTCATTTTGGTCACGAATGAAAGGGGAAAAGCTGAGTAAGTTGGTGGAAGTTGGGGTAATTCTTGACAAAGAGAAATATGTGGAGTTAAGAAAATCTCTCAAGCACCGCATTCAAGTGGTCAAGTCTCTTATTGAAGATATCCACCAAGTACAAGAAGATGTCAAATGGCATCATGTTATCCTAGTAAATGGAATTGAGGAGTTATCGAGTAAGCTCCTTGATGAAAATCATAATTTCCTCCTAGTCAATGAACTTTCTCAAATCTACAAGGAAGCCGTCATGAAACAGATGGAAGATGCCAACCTTTCAAAGAGCACCATGCATGCCATTTGTGATATATGAATTTCTCTTGATAATCTCTAGATTCATCTTGATAGATGCAAGAAGATTCACTCATCTATGAGAAGATCAATCAAAAGAGTCCACACCATTATGGATTACACCATTGGTCCAGATGAGACATTCATACAGGAGACCAAGAAGAAATATGAAGAATTTTGTGCCCAATGCAAGGAACCATAAAGAATTCTTATCTCTAGTGTTAGATAGTTCTATCTTTTCATTTACACATTTTGTAAATAGTTTTCGACATCTTACATGTCTTTTCCCAAGATGTAATCACATGTAAAAACAAAGATGTTTTCCCAAAATGATGGACAATGTTTTTGAATAAGTTGACTTGCTAGGTGAGATTTTCCCAAATTTTCTCACCTAAATTTCCTAGATTTGCTCATCTACTTTTCCTAGATTTTCTCTCCCCTCTTTTATAAATAAGATGGATTTCTTTTTTAAAGGTTACCTTTTATCTTTTGCAACAAAGTGCTTCCCATTTTGAAGAAAATACATGAAACTTTGTGTTCATCTTTGTAAATCTGAATTTGATCAATAAAGAAGTGAAGTTGCATACTAGAATTTGTTTTGGGAATCAATTATCTTATGGCTTGAGAAAATTGGTGGTGATTAGTAACTAAGATTTGAAGGGCTTTGAATAAATCAGTGTAAACTTTGTGTTGCACTCTTTGTTTGAATTTGTGATACTGATTTAATAACTATTACTGAATTCTTTACAAGACTTGGTGCTTGTATTTATTCATGTTGTTAATGGAATTTTTGTGAAATATCTAGAAGACTTTGTGCTTCTAATACAACACTGGTTACATATCTCAAAGGATCCATTGGTGCCAGCTATGGAATGACTTTGTGCCTTCGTGAGCTTTTCTTTCTTATTTTATCATTTATCGTTATCATGCTGGTATCCCTAGGCTTTTCTTTGACAATATAGGGATATTGGAATTACTACTTATTTTTTAGTTGAAGTTGTATCGAATTAGAAACTTAAAAATGTGAAGCATTGTAAAACATATTATCTGAAAAAAGAGAGAATTATGAATGTGACACACCCCCATCTCTTAATTGTAGTGTACATTGTTGTGAATACTTAATTAATTTTACTTAGTTTCAATAAGCAGTAAGAAGGGTGCCTCCCCTTTCTGAGAGGAGAGATTGTATCTCACACAACTTCGGCTGAAATTAGGTTGTGTAATTTGTTAAAAAGGGATTACATAATTTTCACCCAACACCATCGTGAAATGATCTCTAGATCCTCATTCACAACAACTACGTTCTCGCGATGTGGCATTGCAAATCCCTATAGAAACCATCTAGATAAATATTAAACTAAAAATCAATAATCATTTGATTTTTCAATAATAAACAACTAAAACAATGAATGTAATTTGAAATTTACTAATCTACCTCATACTCCCATCAAAGGCACCGATCTCTCTATTATAGTAGAGACATCATGCTCAATTTCCTTATAAATATTGGGAAGAGTCTCTGCTTACATCATCTAAAAATAAAACAACATTATTCAATTACAAAAACTAGAAGAGTAATGCAGGTCATGGCTTATAATGTATGACATAGTCAACAAAATTTTGAGCACTTATTGAACTATGTAAATTGCTTCACAGTTTAATATGTAGTTAATGGAATAATATGTTCCTTGGGATATGTTGATACATCAAATTCTATCTCAAATCTTTTTTTATGATCAAAACCCTTCATGAACAACATGGTGAACAAAAGGTTGATAGAAGAGAGCAATATTGCCTAGAGAACCAACAAGACAAAACACAATGCACAAGAGCCATATTGGGAAATTTATAAGTTGGTAGGAAGAATTTGATAGAGGAAGAGATTGTTATAAGTGTATCTTGCATAGTTAGGGGTCTCATGAATGCCAAGGTAGGGTTGTAATAATAGAATGACAGGTGACAAAGCAATGTGATAGTTAGGAGAAATAAGGAGAAAGGACAAAATATCCTATCCTCTTGACTGTGGACATAGTATTCTCATATCAGTAAGAGTCTTCATGAGTATCAATTGAATTTCAAGGGTTTGCATGTTTCATGAGGATAATTTCAAAGTAAAGGATAGTCACAAGATGATAGTCCTGGGGACAATCATATCATGCAAGCAAGGGACAATATCATGATTTCATAAAGAAGTCATGCAAACCTTTTTTCATGTGAAGTGTGAACAATTTTTGAAGTGGGGATAAGATTTATGGAAATAATTTAAATCATGACAATGAGATGCATGAAAAGAAGCAATAATGAGCATTGTCAACTAAGAACAAAATGTAGTGATAGTGAGCAATGAGGGGACCGTGGTCCTAAGATCTTGATAAAAATTCACACCTATAAAGACACTCCATGATTTTCATAAAACCTCAACATTCTATTCATATTCATGGGTGAATCACAAAGAATAGATAGCTAAGAAATGGAGTGAGATATCTTCATGATAGTGGACAATGTAATATTCACATAGGCAAAGTGGTGATCACAAGGAGAAATGGTGAATAAAGGACAAAAAATGAACAATAAATGATTAGCATAAATAAAGAACTTTAAAAGTAAAGTTACATAAGACTAAATATGATAATCCAAAGTCACAAGATGTAATAGGATAGTCACGTGTATTTCAATACCAAAGAATGCTTCAAGGGATAATTGTGGAAGATGATTTTTTTATGAGATACTTTAAATATGTTTTCAACCAAGATAACTCAAGGTAAAGAGTGCATGACAGTAATTAATGTGGTGGTAATCACATGAAATCTAATGCTATAAGATAGTCTCATAGGAGAAGCAAAAAATTTAGTACAATGGTATAAGAAGAGCATGCATAGTTTATTATTAAAGGATAGTTTAGAGTGACAATGCCCTTTTAATGATCATATTCATAGAGGATAGTCCTTGGGAAGGGATTAAAAGAGGGAATACATTTCTAAATGATAAGTGGACAATACCTTGTATATGGAGTAGATACTGTTAAAGATAATTGATAGAAGATAACATACATTCAAGAAAGCAAGAGACTAGTCCTCTATGATGTCAAGCACTTCAAAGGTATAAATAAAAGTCTATGTACAACCATAACATGAATGCAATAACATATTCATCATGATAATTATAGTCAACATAGGACAAGGGTAGTAATAAAATCAATATCTCAAGATACATTCATGAGCACAACAGTGGCAGAGAGATGGTATGCTACAAGCTAGTGATGCCACTAGCCTATATTTTTGGAGGTCAACAACATGAATAAATGAAATTAATAGATTATGAAGTGCATAACAACCTAGAATAAAATTAATTAAAAATTACAAAGCATACTTACAAATTATCTAAAACCTTCAAGTTGTTAAACATTATTCAATTACCAAATACAATTTTTTTATTTTAAAATTATAAATAGTGTGCATTACCCAAGTGAAACTTCGATGACCACCTACACTAGCAAGTGTTATCATCAAACCTCCAATATTAACCTACTCAACATCTAAAATGAGATATAAGAATACCATTCATATAATGTAACTTGGCTATTCACATGTAATATTTAAAACTCTTTACTAGTTACAAACCTCTGTAGTACATGTGGTCATGTAATATGGAGTGGAGGACTGTTGAAAATAGAGTGAACACTATGACCTTGAAATTTTATTATAATCATTCAAATGATTTGGTAAATCTTTCATTTCAATAATGAAATTTAATAAATTAAATTATATGAAATTGCTAACTTTTACCTAGCTATTAAGGTCAAATGTCTCATTAAGGAGGGAATATGTCATCACCATCTAATCAATTGCAGATGTACCATAGGCACCTACATCTTGACTATCAACAAGATCATAAACACAGAGTGACCCACTAGCCTAACAATAATGAGGTGGAACTCTACTCCCCAAAGACTTACTTGGCTCACCTTGTGCTAGAGGATTGGTATGTTGTATGAGGCTTTGGGTGAGGGAACTAATTGACTGCAATATATACACCTCAACACTCTCCTTCACAATGAAAGGGATAGCCACATACTCATACGTTGGTCTAGTGAGTGATTGTCTCACTAGCCACTATGCATTGATATGTTCCCCCACTTTGTCCTATGTAGAGCCCCCACCTCTACCCTAGAAGTCCTGCATGTCAAAATAGTTTGAGATTTTATTGAGGACAAACTCATAGTAGAGTTTCCTCAAAAAATATTGTGGCACCTCGTTGTTGTTGCATGGAGGATAGTCAAAAACCATCCACCACCTTCTCAAAATATTGTTCTTTATCCCTTGGTGGTTGCACCAATGGATAGGGAACCTCTTGCTTGAAGGATGTAGAGGTCAATTTGTTCTAGGGTTCATGAATAGTGCACACAAGTCAAATATTGTATTTTTTTCATCTTTAACTTGTTTGTATCATAATTAATTTATCTACATAAAATTATCTAAACTCATGTCTCTTCTCCAACCAACTACTTATTTTCTTGCTAATTGAATCTACATGTGATATTGTCGATTCAATTGATTGAATGAATGTAGTTCTATTTGAGGTTGTGCCTACAACATCTCTTTCTTTTTTGTAATTTTCAATTTTCCCCATTAAATTTTCTTGAGTTCCTAAAGCATGTTGAGAATTTTTTGGAGGTGTTTGTTGGGTTTGTTCTTTAGGAGGGATTTCAACATGAGGTTAATTAGGATTTTGAGGAGGAGAAGGAGGTGCATAATCATTTCCTAAAAATTAAATAAATTCACATCAAAAAACATTAAATTTTCCTATTTAATACCAAATTCACACAAAAAATAGCAGCAAACTACTCATTTGACCTCTTCGATATCATGGTGGCATTTTGATGAAGATTTAGTGAAGAAACATATCAATTTTTTCCTTCTTGGAATGCGAGTGCATTTTTTAGGGTTTGTAGGCCACGAACCAAATTAGAAAGAACAAGAAATAAAATGAAATGAACTTTGTTTTTTCTGTTTAAATGAGGAAAAATTCTCTTGCATTATAATATGAGCACATTTTGTCCTTGTAGTGGTCGAGCTTGAGACTTGATCACTCCAAGCCATAACACAAGTGCATTATAACACACTTACTTTTTGGTTTTTTTTTATAAAAATGGTTGGCCACTTTTTGGCTCCCAATCTTTCTACACCCACCTATTGTGGGCAATAAATGATTGTTCAAATCCAAATTTACAAGTCTAATGGGAAGGTGACTAAACATTGGACTAAAGATATTTTGGTAAGAGGTAAAAAATTTATCGTAGATATTAAAAAATCTATGAAGAGATTGAGATACTAAAAACAAATAGATGGTGAATGCACTACTACCAAGCATGAAGAGGCCATTTTGTTAGAAAATGACAATGAGCTTAAATAAATGCTCAATATGGGATCAAAAAAATTGGTGACTGAATAGGTCATGCTTAGTGATGAGGACAATAGATGCCTCATGTAGAATAAAAGCATCAAGTGGAAACTCACTTTCCTAAAACAAAATGTGCTGGAGCAAAAAAAATTGCTAAAGAAATGCAAGATGAAGGATAACATCTAAAAAGATCTTTTAGATATCGGTGTTCATCTCCATAGGGAAGAAGATACTTAGGAAAAGGATGTGGAGGCTCTAAAGGATGAGTTCAATCATTCAATATAAAAGCTTCTAAATAATCAATATTTTGATATTGAAATATAAGGGAACAAAGTAGTGTTGATTTCACTCTATCCCAATTTGTTGGTCGTGCAACAACTCTCTCTAGTAAAGTGGATTTGGCACGAGGAAAAAAGGATTTGTGGAAGCTAGGGACCAAGAATGTGATCATCCTACAACATGGTGAGATGCCTCTAATCATCAATTTTTTTCATGTATACAAAACAAAAAGTACGATACAAGTCACCCAATCATCTGAAGAAGGAAACACCAAAAATGTTCCACCTCAGTAATGGATTTTCTTGTTTTATTATTTATATTTTGTAAAGAAACTTTAAAAGTCCAAAAAAAATTGTGACTTTAAAATCCTTTTTTAGATAGTTTTCAAGAAATTGTTACACTCGTGAAAAGTATATATGCGTGATATATTGTATTAAAAAATCTCTCTTAGAAATTTTGGGGAAGAGATAGTGAAAAGATAATTAAACTTGATGACTGTACATGTCTATGAGCCTACAGTTTTAGATCAATGCATGAATGAAATTCATTAAAATTTGTGTTTTGTAATTAATTTTGTTAATTGTTACATATTTTTGTATGTGTAATAATCAGTTTTGGCATTTGAACTTTTTGAGTTCTAGATTATCTTTGATTGAAATTTTAAATATTTTTTGTTGAATATAGTTAGTTTGTGTGGTAGATATCTTTCACAACTTGAAATCATATTCGATAAGGATTCATCAATAATATTTGTAATTATTTGTTGATTGAAGCATTTTCCTTTTCTACTTTCTGGTTAAAAGCATACCCCATTGAAGTTTAATTTTCTAGAAAAGTATAACGAGGGAGCTATGCATACCCCATTAAAGTTTAATTTTCTAGAAAAGTATAATGAGGGAGCTATACCTTACAACAAATAAATTTAGAGGGAAATTATTTCACATAGAAATAATTTTCCCAACTATTGGTTGGTGATTTGCATTAAGATTGGGTAACGAAGTGAAAAAATTAAAAATTCAAATAGTGGATAATTTGTTAAGCAACGTTGTAAATAAGAATATAGTGAACACTATTATGTTGAATTGATAGTCACATTATAGTATATTGTTGGCCTCTTAGAGGGTGAAACTTCCTAGAGCCATGTTCATTATAATTCAATTCATCAATAACCCATTCTTTTATTAAAGCCCTTTGTTTAAACTAATTGTATTGAGGATAACTACCAACTCCCATGCTCAAAGAACAACTTACAATGCATATGCATCTAATGTTTTTCTTAATTCCACCTTAAGAAAAAAATAATTATTTAGGAAGATATAGTTAGGATTGCAAGTGCTAATAGAAAATGTGTCCCCTAGAAATTTTTGTAACCTTCTAAAGTAATTCATAATGTTTTTAATCCAAATAGAAATAAAAAAAGATGAATTTGGTGAATCAAAGAACATAAACAAAATACAAATATACAAGTATGATCAAATATGGATAAGAAATGACAAATCTATAGATACACAAGTGATCCAAAAGTCCAGAATCAATCATTCTAAACTAACAATAAAATAATTCAAAAATAGTGATTAAAATGATCCATCTTTGATTATTAAGCTAAATACCCTTATATTTCACATTTAATTTTATTAAATAATATCAATTTGCATTACCCACAAAACTATCAATTAATAAATGTAAATTAATTTATACATATACATATACATATATTGTATTAACTTAATGTAAATGAAAATTTAAAAAATGTTTTTTTTGATAAATATACAAGTTGTCACATTTCCAAGTAATTTTACCTTCCATATAAAACTAAAATATCATTGTAAAGTTAATAAATTTCACAATCTTTAAATTTATTTTCACACATCTTAAAAAAGTCAAACTTACGATTTCAAAAAAAGCGAAGGGATTGGAGCGTTTGAAAAGACTAGAGTGATTTTTTTGCTTGTAGATTTTTTTTTTTTTTTTATTGTGACATTATTGCTTCAATATATACGTAATTATTATCTTACGATTTCAATTCAAACGCATTTGAATTTCTGTATTTGTTCTCGTTCCCTATTATAGCACTCTTTTGTAGGTAGTACTCATCCCACGATAGCCTCAATAGAATAGTAACAAAATTTAAAAATCTAATCAAATTCTTCAAATATGGACTAAGAGTAATTTTAAATTCTTTTAGATTCCAATTAATAATATCTTATATGTTTTTATAAAAACTTTTGATGGGTTCCTTGCTTGTTTTGATTGGCTGCAATGGTTTTTAAGGAAATTTCCTTGCTTGATGATGGTTTCTGCTCTTGTAATGATATGGTGGTAGATTTGAATGCTATATATGTTTCTTCAGTTTTTTTCAGTGGAGATCATATATGTTGTCGATAAGGGGTTTCTGCTTGCATTTATATCTACTTTCCACCCTTTCAAATGAGACTCTCTATATATTGGAAAATATGTTCCTAAAGATGTGTCGGTGGTGGGATTGAAGGTGCATGATGCACTGGATAGAAAGATTTGCATCCTTGATGTGAATGTGGGTGTTGCTATGTTGCTGCCTCAACCAACCCCTTCTTATACCTATGTGGAGGTAGTGTTCATTAAACCCTCTACAAATACCTTTCATCCTTAGAAAATAGTCACATTTCTCCATGATACTACTATTTTGTGGTGATTATTTTGGTGATGGAGAAGTTATGTTATCTATTGGTGGCTAGATGTGGGGTTTCCACCCTCTCTCAATCCATCCTTGATTTCCCTTGAAAGAGTCTATTGACACGATTCTTGATTGGATGAGATTGTCTTATCAACCCTTACATTTTATATGCAAATCGATCAATTAGATTATTGACAATGATATGGGTCACTTCTTGAAGGTGGACTCTACTTCTTTGGAATTCACTCATACCTCCTTTGAACATTATTTTGTGGACATTGATCTATCAAGGCTTTACAAAGTGAGGTTGTTTTATAGGTGAATTATTGCCCTTCCTCTTAGGTGTTTGATAATGGCTCTAGGAAAATTCATCGCCAACAATTCACCGATGGAAATTTCACCACTAGCAATTCACCGCCATGAAAAATTCACCGATGGAAAATTTATCGCTAGCAATTCACCGCCATGAAAAATTCATCGATGGAAAATTCATCACTTTGGCCATGAATTTTTCGTCGGCGAATTTTCTGTGGCGGTGAATTTTCCATCAGTGAATTGCTAGTGGTGAATTTGTTGTATGCCGTTGATAATGATGGAATCCATTCCTAATGTAGACATTATCATCCTATTGGCTACTTGGCTTTATATTTTCCATGTGGTATCAAAAATCCATCCTCTTTAACTTGGTGGCAAAATGCTCTTCTCCACATTCTTACCATGTTTCCAAAGAGTTTCATTACTAATTTGGGAAGTTAGACCCATAACCCTCCACTACAATTCTTGTACTCTCTAAGCCTAGTGGGCCCCCTTTGGCTCATGATCTAGTAGCTCAATAACCTAAACTCGTCTAACTAACAGACAGGGTAAACCCACAATATTGGTTTATAATTCTATTGAGGAAGGAAAATTGTAAACAAGCTCCAAAGAAAAAGAATTGGGTTTTAAGGGGTTCACTTGAAGTGGGTGAGGGATGGGGGGCGGGGTTTGCATGAACCCAAAAAGGGGTTTGCCCAAACCCCCCCTTTGAGTGAACCCCTTTGTGATGTCATCTATTTTTGACACATTTTTTTAAGGAAATCAAAGGGAAAAATGGAAAACAAGGGCGGTTTGAGTGAGCCCCCTATTTTTCCCTTCCCCCTCTCCTCTAGCATTTTCTTGCAAAAATTTTCCTTTCTGAGCTCAGGTTGAGGATGAAAATTGAGAAAACTTCACAGATCCAATTAGATAATGGTAGTCCTTGGAACGAGCTATCCATCAAATATAATTTTAATATATTTTGGTCTTATGATGTTTTTTTTTAAGTTTAATTAAACATAGGTTTTTCACCAAAAATCAAGCTCTTTGTTCTGTACATGTGGAAAAATAGTAGATTATCAAAAAAAAGTTGAAAAATATGCTTGTGCTAGGTATTGATTTCGTTGATCCAACAAAAAAAAAAACGATACATACAAAAAAGGTTATGTTGTATACAGTTCGCTTATGTCTAAATTGTAATTGGTTTGAATTCAAAACTTAATTAAGAAAAAAAAAATTCAATAAAACACTATGAAACCAAATGAGCATGCTAGATATCATGATTAGAGGCATTATTATTCTATGTAGCATCAACCAATTTAATTAGGCTTTGTGTAAGCAGTGAGTATTTATTGTAGGGAATAAAGGCTAGTTTTCAACATAAACATCTCTAAATTCTTAGAACCTTTAAACTAAAAGTGTAGAATTTGACTCTAAATACTTTAAGAAACCTTCATATCAAACAAACATATAAAAGAAAACTTTTTTTTTAATTGATGCAAAATAAATCTTGAACTAGGAATTCCCTTGTATCACCAAATAACTGAAAAGAAGCTAGCATCTCTAAAAAGATATGTGAAGCTACAATACCATGAATTTTTCCATCTTCATGACAATTCCTTCTTATTGATTTTTAAAGGGAAATGAAAAATCTAACACTAGAACAAAATGATTTATAGATGTAAATGCAAACTTTTAGTTTAAATTGTATATATTTTTCAATCGATATTTTAGATCACACTCCTTAACAATACATCACGGCTTAAAAATGAGTACGTAAGTAACCAACGAAAATATGTTTTTCTCTCAATGACTTGACTTTGTTAATGATATGAAAATGATCATCACCGGTTGAAGAAATCCGTGCAAAATAGAGACGCATTAGCAGTCAAATTGTTTAAATTGTAAGCAATGCCACTCTTTTTTGTGTGACTGACAACTGATAAGTGAGGGGCACTGAATTCTGCTGACGCACTTTCTCATCTCCCATTGAATTTTAAGAGAGAAAATAGAATTATTCAATAGTATAAGGATTTTACTCAATTGAAATCCAGATTCGACTGTTGTTCAGTAAAGCCAACTTAGTATACAGGTAACCACTCTCTATGGGCACAAATTTTTCATGTCGGTGATGTTGATCACTTCAATATTTATCTGAAATTAAATTTTATGAATAGATAATTTATTTACTAAGAGTTATATATATTTGTATCAGAGGGGGGGTAATTTAATAATATGTATATATAAAAATATATTAATTTAATGAATAAATTTTAGGTAATGGAATAATATTTGTTTTTGAAATATTATAAGAATGAGAATTGTAAGAATGTATTTTAGCAAGATAAAAAAAATTCAGTTCATTTATTCGTTATGTTTGATGTACATGGAATAAGCTCTTAAATAAATAGGTCTCATCACATTTTCTCTTATACTCTATGTCAAAACATCAAATCCTTCACTTTTATTTGTTATGATAATATTATTTTTGTTGGTAGTGGATGGAGATAACACAACATAATATAAACACACGAAACACAATATTTTACCAAACTCTCTTTTGTGCTACAACACTTCAACTCTTCATAAATTCATTGATTACAACCTTTACATATACTTAGAACGCTACAGCATTAAACTCACTCTCAATCACTTGATCATCTCAACACTTTGATGCTACACCTTGATGATACATCTTGATACCTTGATACCACACCTTGATGATGAAATCACTACAAATGCCTCAATATATAGAGGTCTTTGAGATTACAAAGATCATTCTAGAATTTAGGCTGACTTTCCACATTAGATAAACCTTTTAATAAATATTTAATGTTTTCATCTCTTCATCCTTATCTCTTATCTATTCTAGAAGAAAAATATATTGAGAGGGGTTGGTTTGAAGCCTGAATCACAGGATAAAAATAATAGCACCAAATTGAATAAAATGAGAAGAACTATGCACAATCTATGTATCAGAGCTCATAGCATGTGGATATTGTGGATAACTGAAGAGCTTTTAGGCATTCTCACAAGAGATCTAAGGGAGGATGATTCTTTATCCATGACAACTCCTTTGAAGGCATATATACTCATTTGCATTGCATATTTTGTTTGTTGTGGATTATGGAGTTGGTTTGATTTCCATGATTCATCTAATCACTAATCTCTTCTTGTAGTTTTCATGATATTTCTTCTAGTTCTGATTTAAGTCACCATGGTTTATATCTGGATATATTAATAACTGAATGAGAATAAAGCATTTAGAGTAAAGAGCTACATTTGATTCTTTCAGTCACTTCAAACTCTTTATTGCCCAATAAATGGAAAAGACTAACACGTGCCATTTCAACCCTTCCAACCCATATTAATCATGGAGATGTAATCTGTAAGTATGCAAAAAAGTATCAAAGGGGAGCCAAAAAGTTAGAGATTTTCATAGGGCCTATGAATCAACTCTTGTTGTTTTTATATGAAAATACTGTTGTTTGTTTTCTATTTATAATATCTATTGGCATCATTTGGGAACTCCTATTTTTGGGAATTTAGTAAGAGTTCTCAAACAAAGTAGGATGACATCTACTATACAACTGAACTACTATTCCACTGCACTGTAAATGTTAAACCCCTACCATCCCTGCACTTCTTTCATTACACTCTACATGGTTGATATAAGTAGAGTCACTTATCACTTTATTGTTGTTCATCCTTTTTCTTTACGTGCTACTCTATTTTTTACACTCAACTTCAAAAGTGATTTGCATGCCCCCTCAAAAAGTGGAAGCTAATTTTAAGAGTTCAAATTCTAAAATTTGTATAGACAATTCAATCTACATGTCCCTTAATATCATTTTTATAGATAAAAGTAAGTTCTCCTGTGAAGTATGCAATTTGATAGTGGAAACTTCAAAAAGAAAAGACCACTTTTAACATCTCATAATAGAAAAGAAAGGAATAAACATACCTTGATTCCAAATTCTCTATATATATCTCCTTAACTTCTGTAACATAAGATGGATTTGCTTTTCCATAATTAGCCTAAAAAAGAACATAATCATTGTTAGTCAACAAGCAACTATGGATCATATGGCCTAACCACGTACAGATTTGAAAAGTCAAATTAACTGAAACCGTGCAAAGTGATTTACCAAAAGATTTTGCATAAATCATGTTCGATGCAGAAAAATGGCCAGAGGTTGCAGAAAAATGGCCAGAGTTTGCAATCCAAAATCAGTGTTGCACTTTACTTCTCCATTTTGACAAGCTACCTTGAAAATAAGGTTTTGATTCACTGCTCTATTTTGGCGGGCTACCTTGAAAATAAGGTTTTGACTCACTGCTCCATTTTGGCGGGCTACATTGAAAATAAGGTCTTTAGGAAGGTTTTAGAGTATGTTTCTTAAAATCAAAATTATGCCAATAAAAACAAAATTGGTCCTTTTTCCTTTTAAATTATTTGGTTGCTTATTCTTATCTTTTGTTTTTTCTCTTCCCTTTTCTTATTTTTTTATTTTTTAAGGTTTTTAGGTTTTAGTTTTTTAGGTTCTCTTATGGTTTTCATTATTTTTTATAATTGGCGATTTTTCGTTAGTTTAGAAGAAACTTTGGTGTTCATATGATGACACCACAAAACAAAATATTTATTCCACAAAAAACATTTATTAGTAATTTTATTTGTAACTGTAGACATCTAAATTTGTACAATTACATTTTTCCAAATTTGTCCCTTTTTCATCTAAATATCCTCTTATTTGTGTTAATCAAGTAATATCACTATTATTTAATTAATACCCTTAATTCATTTAAACGGTCCCTAAGGTATTTAGTTAAATAATTAAATACCTTACCTCTTTTCCTGTCTTCAATGAATTAAATAAATAATTCATTTATTTAATTCCCTTTATCTCTCACCCAATCCCCTAATCCTAACCCATTTCTTAACCACATCATTAGGGATGTGCACACTCCTAATCCATGATTAGAATGTGTCACATCCTCTAACTTTTGCAAGTTGGCTCCTAACCTTCATTAGCCACTAATTGTCTTATAATCATTGATTAACTAGCCTAATCAGTACCTTGGTCAACTCTCTCATCTCCCAAGGAATATTAAATTCTTTTTATTATCCCCATACCTTTCCTAATGAAATTTTAAATTCCATTTTATCCCTCCAAGACTCTCCTCACTTGTCACATCACTCACATGTGGACAAGTACTTACCTTTTTGGAACCTTCTCTTATCCACTAGACATTCCCCAAGCATGTGAATTTTAAATTCACTTTTATTCCCCCAACAACCTCTCTCATTCCCATGCACATTAAAAAGGAATTTTTAATTCCTTTAGTCAACTCTTCATTTCAACCCTTGATCTTACTTGCCCTCTTTCAATCTCCACTGTCCATTTGATCTCCCTCGGTTAAATGGCTAACACTTAGCCATTTTGCAACAACACACATTAGGCATTCTCATTCAACACATTCATTCAACAACTTTCAAGCTAACACACTCATTTTCACAATCAAACTCTCATACAAATTTCAAGCTCACACACTTGCATCCTCCATTATTGCTCATCTTCAAGCTTTCACCACACTCAGTTCTTGCATCTAACCAAACACCTACATCTCTCATTTGAATCTCCATCAAATCCTCATCATTTTGCATCATCTTGCATCGTATTTTCCATCCAAGGAGCATACATTTCAAGCTGCATCAAGGGCCAACCAAGGAACAACACAAATGAAAGGTATACTTCTTGTTTTATCTTATCTTTAATTTGTGTTCAACGTAGCCCAATCTTGAGGTGGTCTTGTGTTGTTTTATCTTGCATTTCTTAGTTATTTTTTCACATTTAGGATAGAAAAACACTTGCACACATTTTTGGTATGTCCAGTGCGACCCACAAATGAGTCCCCTTTTTGCTTTCACATTTGCTATTTTTTTAGCTTTTGCAGGTTCAGGTGATACAGAGGGGCGACCACGTCCTAACAGGGGTGACCCCACCTTAGGAGGGGTGATCTTTCCCTCAGAGGGGCAACCTCAACCTGTAGAGGGGAGACCCTAACCTACAGAGGGGCGACCTCGACCTGACATAGAAACCTATATGGGACAAAGCAGTCAGTTTCACTCTTTGTTTTAGTAGAGGGCGCGACCCTGACCTAAAAGGGGCGACCATGACCAGAGGAAGGGGTGACCCCGACCTAACAGGGGTGACCCTACCCAAACAACACTGTTTTGAGGTAAAAAAATAGTGTTTTAAATAATTTTTCAAGCTTGTTTTCTATCGTTCTTGTTAGTACTAACCCCCTAACATGTCTTGTTGGTGGTTGTAATCAATTTTACTAAAATTTGTGCAGCTATATCATGCTTAATGAAGACCATTTAGATCAAACTTCTAACATTTTTGTTGAAGGATGAACAAGAAAAGGCTTTTAGTTAGATCATTTTGCTTTCGTTTTGTACTAATTAGGCACATAGTCTAAGTAGGAGAGAGTCAATAAACTTTGTTTGATTTGCTTGTAAGTAAGCTATTGATGTATCCAATCCTCTTGCGCCATTTGGCGATCCTGGGTGACAAAAAATCGTAAGCTTACTTAAGTCCTTTGTGTTACCCAAGGGGTCATTATATCATTCAAGCTTTCCCCTTGCACTTCATGTGAGCTTGGGGAGTAGCCAAAAATAGTTAGCATTCTCTTCTTAGTGGGACCTGCTTAGGAATTTCACCACCCCAAGGAACGATCCCAACCATGTGTACTGGTGAGGTATATAAATGGAGGAGAGCCAAAGCTATACCCCAATCCAGTCACGCCATGTCTAGCAGAGTGTTGAAGCTAGGGTGATACCTAGATAGACATGAAGAGTTGGTCTTAGCCTTTAGTATCTCGCTGGGGTTCCCAAATCATGCTTGTGATTGGCTGGTGTTCACAGTTTGTGCCTCACATACCAAGCGTATATCGAGGACTCCCTAGATCACCTTTATTTAGCCTAGTTAGAGGACCATGTTGGCTTAACCTTTCACACTAATCATAGGATCATGTTGCTTAAACTATCTTTCTTGTGCTAAACTCATGAATTTGTGCTCAGTCAAGTCATCCACACCTTTTGCTTGTCGTTTGCATTGTTTGGTATCCTTTTCCATAGCCGTTTTTCCTAAGTCAAGTTCAATTCTGTCAAGAGGGGCAACCTCGACCTCAAGAGGGGTGACCTCGACCTCAACAAGGGCAACCCCACCCTTTGTATCAAACATTTCCCAGTCTGTTTGAGTCAAAATTGTTCATCTTCCACTTAGAGGGGTGACCTTGACCTTAGTAGTGGTGATCCTGACCTAAAAGGGGTGATCTCGACCTAAAAGGGGTGACCGTGACCTAAAAGGGGTAATCCTGACCTAAAAGGGGCGATCTTGACCTAAAAGGGATGACCACGACCAAACAATTTTTTGCATCCTAAATGGTTAGTTTTGTCTCCCGTTCAGTTGTTCCACCAGTTCTATTACTTGTTCTATACATTTGAGAGTTTTTTCCCTCATTTTGTGCGCTTGTTCTTCCGTTTAGGGAGTTCATTCACTATTCGGGGAACTTGTTTTGTCATTTGGGGAACCTATTTCATCATTTGAAGAAGTCATTTTATCATCTGGGGAACTCATGTCATCATTTAGGGATCTCATTTTTCCAATCAAGGAATCTATTCCATCATCTAATGAGTCTGTTTCAACACTTATCAAGTTCGTTTGCCCATTTTGATAGCTCGTTTATGATTTAAACAAATCCAAAAACTAGTCAAGCAACCCCACCCTAGGAGGGGTGACCCCGACCTATAGAGGGGTGACCAATTCCACCAATAGGCATCCCTAACCCTAGAACGAGTGATTTTTCTTACCGTTTCAGCCATTTTGCTAGTCGTTCTTAGTTGTTTTCAATTTGTTAGAATTGGCTATGGCTGCCACCCAAGATCTATGGACCAAATGGAAAGCACAAGAAAGAGAGAAATGATATGACAAGAATAAACTGTATTCAATGTCATTAATATGATATGCAGTACAATGATTGATTACAAATGAGAGACCCCTTGGTTAAATAGCCAAGGTGAGAACATAGAAGGGCATAAGATTATGACAAGTGTCAAAATCTTATGACATAAGACAACTAGGAAAACTTATCACACCACCAAAGATGGAGAGATAATCACATGATGTGTCCACAAAAGGTGGAAATGATGAGGTATGAGATGTCAAGTCCACCAAAAGTGGAGATTCTCCAACAACCTCCTATGTGGTCCCTAAGTAAACTTAACTAAGGTGTAATTATGACCTAGGACAAGGTACAAGATATTTAATTACACTAACACCCCCCCTTAAGTGCAACTTAGGGAGTAGTGCACAAATGCAAATGACACAAAGATGCAAAGATGGGTCCCGGCTACTAGGCCATGTTAGGTACCCATGTACACACAATGCAATCAATGCAATGAAATCTCTCACAAATGAGGAAAGGGAGAAAACCTCATGGGACAAAACTCCCCCTCAAAAGAGAGATGAAATACAAAAAGTGAAATGCTCTCAATGAAGAATGAGAAGGTAAAAACCCCATGTGAGGAAAAAGACCCCCCCATAAGAGAGAAGTAGAAGAGAAGCAAGGTAGCCCCCCCTCAATGTTGAGTCTCCTACAATGATGGTAGAAGTTTGACATTAAACGCTGAAGATGATCCAATTTCGCCGAACAACGTTCCTCCCCTTCGGAAGAAACAAAACCAAGGATGTATGCATGATATCATGATGTATGATGTGCGATGATGTCTCTGAAGCATGCTCAATTGTCTCCATGTCGATGCAGAAAGCTGAACCACTCCAATCAGGCGTTCTAGGCCACACTGCTGAAGAGGAAAACCCAACATCTAGTAGAGAAGAATGTAGAGCACTATCCAAAGACAAAGATATCTCCTCTAAAGACAAAGAAGCCTCCTCCAAATGTTGTCCAAAAGAATCCACACTCACGCCAAACTGAGAAGAATGATCATGTAGAGAATGAACAAGAGGGTCAAGGTGTTCCCTCACAACAACTGAAGAAGGTTCATCTTCATCAAAGAGAAGATGAATGCTATCAATGGTGTCCTCCAAATCTGTAAGATGTGACTCCACAAACAAGTCTGAAATACCTATGAGGAAGCCATCTAAAGTAGCCATATCTGGAAGACTATGTGAATCCTGCTGCACTGAATCACTAGGAGCCAAAACTGTAGCAACACAAGCATCATCAACTACAACAGTAGATGGAGGAGATAAAGTGCATGGCTCAAGGACTGGATCTGATGTGAGTATGCCCAAGTTCAAAAATCCAAATGTCTCCTCAGAATCATGGTGTATGTGATCAACAGTCGAAGGAACATTGTCACCATCAGAAGCAAACTGTGCAAAGGAATACAACCGAGATGAATGATCAACCACCCCAGTAGCAATGACATCTCTAGTCTCCAAGTCTCGAATGATGACTGAATCAAGAGTGAACTCCACAGTTCTCCCATCTCCACCATGTGTAATCTGATAAATGGAAAGTAGATTGTTCGTCAAATGAGGAACACACAAGACATCCTAAAAAGTGTTCTCCCCAATGCTAATAGATCCCTTCCCTGTTACACTCATGTATGTATTGTTTCCCATCAAGATAGGAGACATAGAACAAGGCTGAAATGAAGAGAAGATAGTTTGTGAAGATGCCATATGATGAGATGCTCCTGAATCTAGAAGCCATCTCCCTGATCCTAGACTTGAATGAGCACAAAGAGCTTGTCCTTTAAATCCTCGATGTTTGACCTTTGTCCTTTTTAGACTGTTTTGAAGTAGAAGGAGAAGAAGATTCAGACATTCTAGAAGGAAAATCAATGTGATTCTTTTTGAGAAGATTCTTCAATTCATCAATATCCTTCTTATAACAATAATGTTCTTCATGTCCATCCTTCTTGCAATATGCACAAAAAGGTCTCTCCTTCTTAGATGATTCTCCTTTTGAAAAAGATTTTTTCTTTGATTGATCTGAATGTGGATTATCCTTTACTTGATCTGAATGTTGATTATTCTTTGCTTTCTTCTGTTTCTTATCTGATTCTGATTCTTTCACCACCAATGCCTGAGATTTAGAACTCTTGATGAGACCCATTGAGATAAGCTTTTGTTGCTCATGTATCAACATCTCAGAAAATGATGCAAATGAAGGTGTAGTGTATGCAGACCCCATAGTCAATTTATGAGTATGAAAGGTAGAAACAAAAGAAGCATAATCAGGACCAAGCTTGTTCATTGTATTGTACACCAACTGGATGTCCTTCTTATCAATTCCACATGCTTTACATTGCTCTTTTAGATCATTAACCTTAGTGATGTAGTCTTGGATGTTGTCAAAGTTCTTAGGATCAAGATTCATCAAATCATTATCAATTTGATAGCCTCTTACTTCATCTTTTGTACCATACAATGTTTTCAATTTTTCCCAAGCTTCATGAGAATTTTTACATGATTCAATCTGAAACAACAAATCTTGAGAAACTAGTCTACGAAGACACCCAAGAGCTTTGGCATGTTTGATCATCCATTTTAACTTTTTCTCATCATCAGTAGGTTCAGGTACCTTATTTTCAACATATAGAGAGTGACCTTCTGTCATTAGTATATTCCATGCATTTTGATGCCATGTTGAATAATTATATGATGTGAGCAAAGGAACCTTAGAATGATCCATGAGAATGAAAGAGCAAAGCAAACAGATCAAAGCAATACACCAAGAGACCCCCCCCCCAAATCACTCAATCAAGAAACACCCCAAGAAATATCTGATTTGGCACTTTATATTTAGTGCGTTTACAGTTGCTAGATTCCAAGAACAACAAGCTAGACTTGATCTTAGTGCTTACAAATGCCAAAATAGGCCATAGTATCAAATACAATTTTTGGTACAAAATGAGATCAATCTGATCATACCACTGAAAATTACAAGAAAAATTATGCACTTTCAAAAAAAAATTCACTAAAAAATGTTACCGTAGGAGCAAGTTATGAGCTCTCGAAGTTCCCAAAATGAGGATGAAACAGCAACACCTGTGAGAATCTACAAATTCTGGATAAACCAGGCACCAAAACCAAAAATTTATTGCACTAGTGCGTAGAGCACAAAATTCTAGCCCAAATAAAAAAAATTGCTCGAAAAAAGGACTTAAAATGAGCAAGTTATGAAGCTTCAAAGATTGACTGCAAAAATGAAAATTGCAAACCGTGAGGGGAAAAAAAATTTCAAAGCTATGGTGACGTCATCAATGACGTATTGCTGACGTAGGAAAAATAAGCGATTAAATTTGACGGTTTCCTACCCGTCAAAATAGAATATACTCTGGCCTGCGGGAATATTAGCTGAACTTGAGCTTTAAAATGACGGTCAAATGCCCGTCGTCCGTCGCACCCGTCGATCGAATATACTCCGAATATTCTTTAGGAATATTCGTGCAGAATATTCTCGTTTCCCGCCTATTTTCCATTGCCAGAATTTTTTTTTTTATTTTGCCGCCGGTTGTATAATAGACCCGCCGGATTATTGATTTTATTGCCAGAATGTTGAATGGTCCGCGGGTGGAGAGAGGGGCCTGTGGTGGCGCCACGTGGTGCCCGCGGAGTGGCCCGGGTACTGCTGCGGTACCCATAGTACTCTGCGGCAGGTACAGTAGTACCTCGTCCGCAGAAATTAAAATTCTGCTTTTTTTTTTTTAATTTTCAATACAAAAATTTTTCAAAAAAAACTTTTGATAAATATTTTTCAAAACTAATTTTTTCTTAAAAAATTTTTGAAATATTTCGCACGTAATAAAATACAAATTTTTCAAAAAAATTGTACCGACGTGCAATAATGACGATTTAGAGGACCGTACGACTCTATAAGCAAAATTTTTTTGCCTCACCGGACAACTGCTCCGAATCGGACGATTTGACAGTCGATCTTAGGGTTTTTGGCCCTTCTGGACACGATGGCAGGGTCGGATTTGACCCAAAATGCTTCAAAATTGCAGCTACCTTCTGGATCTGGCAACCACTCTTCAGCTTCAAACCCTCATATATTTGGCCTCGTAGCTCCGATTTGGACGAAACAAAAGGCAAAATCGACTATCTCGAACCTTCTGGATGCAATGGTGAGCTCAGATTTGCACCAACAAGCTTGGATTTGAACCTGCAACAAAGAGCCACGAACGGAACCTCCTCAGATCTGGAATATTTCTTCAGAATAAGACTCTCTAATGGCTTCAAACACGCTCTGATACCATGTTAGAATTGGCTATGGCTGCCACCCAAGATCTATGGACCAAATGGAAAGCACAAGAAAGAGAGAAATGATATGACAAGAATAAACTGTATTCAATGTCATTAATATGATATGCAGTACAATGATTGATTACAAATGAGAGACCCCTTGGTTAAATAGCCAAGGTGAGAACATAGAAGGGCATAAGATTATGACAAGTGTCAGAATCTTATGACATAAGACAACTAGGAAAACTTATCACTCCACCAAAGATGGAGAGATAATCACATGATGTGTCCACAAAAGGTGGAAATGATGAGGTATGAGATGTCAAGTCCACCAAAAGTGGAGATTCTCCAACAACCTCCTATGTGGTCCCTAAGTAAACTTAACTAAGGTGTAATTATGACCTAGGACAAGGTACAAGATATTTAATTACACTAACACAATTGTTCCCTCTCTTTCTTTGGAAGAGGTGACCAGACCCTATCTAGGGGAAACTAGGACCTATCCAAGGGCAGCCCTAACCTCAAATAGGCATCCCTGACCCTAAAATGAGCGTTTTTGCTTTCTTTTTCAACCGTTTTGTTGGTCATTCTATTTTGTTTTCTGTTGTTCTTTCCCATTCTTTAGAATAGGCGACCTTGCCCTTAATTTGGGTGACCTCACCCTCTAGTTAGTAGTTGTGCCCCTTGGATGGCTGATTTAGCTCCAAAAAAGGTCAATCCCATCTTCCATCCAAGTCATCCTATCAACCATTTTTTGTCATCTTCCATCATTTTTTCCAATTTTCAGTGAATAGGCATCTACCACCTTTTTGAGCAAGTTTTCCATTAGTTTGGGTGAATTTTCTCCCTAAACAACTAATCTCATCTCCCGTTTAGTCAATCCATTCATCCCTTCCAAGCATTCATTTCCTCTTTCTGAGAGTTAGTCTCCTCATCTCGAGCATCCATTCATCCCTTCTAAGCATTCATCTCCTTGTTTCGAGAATCATTCATATCTTCTAAGTATTCATCTCCTCATTTTGAGTATCTGTCCACCCATTCTGTGAGTCTTTCTACCCATTCTGATGGTTTGTCTAACTATTTTGAGAGTCTAAAAGTTGAATGGGCGACTAGGACTAGTGCATAGGCAACCACACCCTAGCTATAGGTGACCACGCCCTAGGAATAGGCAACCAGGCCCAGTGAATAGGCGACCTTTCCCTCCAGTCTAGTTCCATCTTCCATTCACCAGTAACATTCATTTCAGTCCATCTACAAGTCATCCATTCATCATCTAAATCAACTAGACACATCTTAAAATGACTCTGGTTACATATCCATCATCATTTTCTTGATCTAAATCCCCTAAACCTTGCTTTAGAGGTTGTTATTCGAATAGACCTAGGCATTTGAATCTGATCGTCATCCTACACATCAATCATCCTCTTTAGCCTAATCAATCCACCTCCATCTTAAGGTAGATTTAGTGTCATAAGTCATCCTCCTCAGCCCAATCAATCCGCTTCCATCTCAAGCTAGATTCGATGTCGTAATCATCTATTTGTATGTTAATCCGATCAATCAATGCCTAAGTCACTTAGGGTGATCTCTGAATGTGGTTTATAATCCCTTTCATCATCCTATCTAATCCATCATCTCATCAATCAATCCTATCCAATCTAATCCTATCTCATCGTCCAAACATCTGAATCTGAGCTTCAATCCAATCCCAAACTGAGCTTAATCTGAATTCCAATTTGACCTTTAGATCCTCCAGATCCATTCCTCCATCTTCTTCCAATCCACCCTATTTATCCTTTCATCACCTTTTCTTTCCTTCTAATCGTCCATTCCTATACCTTCAATTTATATCCATTATGAATCTTTTCCCTCCACCAATGCAGTAAAAAATAGTAGTCAAGGGGAATCCTAATTATGTTGATGATGATAACGAAAGCCTTGTTGACCAAGAGGTATATGACATAGATCCCCTTGATGCTATCATTGCTAGCAATATTTCCCCAACCGCTTTCCAAAACCCAATCACCCCTCGGAGCTATCATGTCACGTCTAACAATGCTCCTTATGCTACCTTTGACAAGGGATATGCATTTTCTCCTCCATCCACATATCCATCATATCATTCCTCTACATTTTTTTCTTATCCAACATCCACATCCTCTTATCCTAATCCACCTTCCCAATCTTCGCATCCTAATCTACCATCCAAATACTCTTATTACAATCCCGCATCCATGTACCCCTAACCTAATCCTCCTTACTAGTTTTCCTATCCTAATCTACATCCACACCTTCTTATCCTAATCCACCATCCATGTCCTTCTATCTTAGTTCACCGTCCCAATCTTCCCATCTTAATCCACCATCCCAATATTCCTATCTTAATCCCTCATCTATTTCCTCCAACATCAACCCACCGTCCATGTCTTCCTATCCTAGCTCACTATCATGATATTCTTACCTTAACCCTCCATCTAATCCCAAGCCCCCCACTAATCCTAATCCTCCACTCACTCTTAGTCTTCCATCCAATTCCATTCCTCTGTCTGATCCTAGTCCACCAATCCATACTCCTTCATCCAATCTCACCGTGCCATCTAAGCCTAGAGCATGCATGATCCTCACTCTAGAAGTTCTCCAAGGACTCATAAAAAAGAAGCCATCCCCAACACCAAACCTTGAATACATGGAACCATGCCATCCTAATCCATCATCCATGGTCACTAGTGATGAGACCCTTCTCCGTACCACACCTATCATTGATGATACCACCCCTAGCACCACTCAAACCACTGAAACCATCACACCTACCGAATCCATTGAACCCCCATCTCCTACTCCGAGAGCCACTGAACCCATCGAAGATAACCAAATCAAATCCACTCCTCCTACTCCTAGATCCACCCAATCCATCAAAGACACCCAAATCCAATCCACTCCTCCCATTCCTAGTATCACTAAAATCCATTTCCATGAACTTCATGAATCCTCCATCCTCCCATCTCCCACACTTGAGGAGTCCCTCCAACACTCCATTATCATGCCACCCACACATGAAGAGTCATGCCAAGAGCCTGATCCAAAGCATACCATATCCTCTTCTCCAATTCAAGACCCTTCTATCCCATCTATTCCACCTCAAGATCATAGTACTCCACCCATTCCATCCCATGATCCCCTTGGCACTCAAGATCTGATCACTCCATCGTATGAACCCTTATCACCCACTGCCACAAGTCTTTATCCTATCATATCACCTGATCCCTCTTTTGATCCTTTATTGCTCACTCCTCTAAATTTGGATGCTACTGTCCCATCATCTCCATCTCCTGATCCTCCCTCATTGCCTAGCCCTACCATCCCAACACCATGTTTATATCCCCTAGACACTCTCACATTCATCCATGATTGTCTCCTTGCAGAAGAAAAATAATGTGTATATACCACCCATTCTCCTTTGCCTAATGATGGAATCACATCATTCTTCTAGAATAACAAAAATCCTATCATGGATTGAATGCTCAAGAGCATAAACTATCAAGGCAAAGGCTTAGGCCTTCATGAGCAAGGTATTTTGGAGCCCATTCAACCCAAAGAACACTCCTATATGCGAGGTCTTGGATGTATTGCTCATGATTCGCAATCCAAACATGTTGGTAAAACCTCCACATACCATCTACGATCCTCTCCTAAAAGAATAAGAGGCTCCTCCCATCACTTCACTAGATCATTTTACGCCATCCCTAGTCCATCGTATCACCTGAAGACAACCATCCATATTCCTCCTTCATCTACTCCATCCATTTTGGGTCCTTACATCCCTTTGTCCACCATCTCCCATCCTACATCTAATCCATCCATTTCGGGTTTGTATGTTTCTCCATCCACCACCACATATTCTCCAAGTGCTCAATCTATTTTGGGAACTTATATTCCAAAATCCCCTCCTCCAACTTGTCCTATTCATCCTTTTATCCATCTATCATCTACCCTTGTCACCCCTCATAAACATCCAACTCTCATGTCCCCTAGTCAGGATCAACAAAGGCATGTACCTACACATCCTCAAAATCCTATGTCCATCACTCCATTCATGTGTCCTCCACATCATCTATCTGTTCACACCCATCCCATTGCTCTTAAAATCACTTTGGATGCTAAAGAAAATATGCATCAATCTAAACATCCACATGAATCAAAACTCCTCATGTCCCCTTAAAAAGACATGTTGAAGAAAACAAAAATAAAATCCAAAATCCAAATCAAATCCATAGGCCGCAAAGGCCCAACAAAGCAAAAATCAAAACCATGTGGATCCCAAAGAAAAGAGATGCAATTCCTTTAAATGAAGCATCCATAACACCATCCAAAGTTGTTAATATGAAAGATAATCATACAAATCCTCCATCTCCTAAATCTATTTTGGGTCCTTATGTCCCAAAATTCACTATCCCATCTCCCCCATTATCCCCACATCTTCCATTACATCCTCCATTATCCCCACATTCTCCATCCATTAATCCTCCTATCCTTTCACATCCACCACCACATGTGCCAATGTTGGTCTTGAACACCCTTCCCCATCACACATCCACTCCATCATTCCATCTATACACTTTCCAACATCCCATCCATTATCCCACATATCTCCCCCATCAAATCCCTTTAATCCCTTCCCTTGCATAATCCATCCATCTTCATAACTAAGGTTGTACCAAAATCCAATAGTCATTTCACATTTGGGATCTTACTACCTCATATGGAACTTGATGCTTGATTCCATCTATCCTTTTATTGCATATCTTCCATGTCCACTCATCCACATCCTTATCCTTATCCATCTCCATCCACATATTATCCAAAAAGAAAAAAAGAAAAAAATTGTAGAAAAAAAAAAGGAAGAATAGTAAAGAGAAATAATCCATCCAATGGTGAAAAATTGGAAAACAAGTGCCTTGGATAATTACCATGATGAAAACTTGGCAAACATGCATCATGTGTAAATTCTCCATCCATTTTACTTCCATACTTGGGGGCAACAGTATCTCCTTCACCCATCTCCTTCATCCCACTTATCTTACACACCCTTCCTGTCATGTCCCATTTATCTCAATCCCTCCATCCTCTTTGTGATGTTGATATCAATAGGGGTAAGCACATATACATGTGCTTTGGACACCTCTTGGCTTACATTCCCTTCATCCATACCCTATCCTATTCCTTATCCACATCCATCTACCTTCTTTGTCCACCCATCATGCTACCATCAATCTCCCTTCCTTATCCAGGCATCCTACCTTCATCCATTAAACTCCTTCATCCACCCATCCTATCCTCCTCTAGCTATCTCCTTTATCTTCCCATCCACTAGTTTTCCATCCTTCCTACCTTATCATGCATGACATATCTAGACTAGGGAATTTCCTTCTTTGTGACATAGTCCTTGGAGACATCATTTATCCATCATAAAAATATTTTCCATCCCCCATCCTTGTCTTCATATCCCTCCACCATTGCATCCTTTTCCTCTCCCCATCCTTATCTTCCTATCAATCCCTCGTGTTATACCCTCCATCTCCTCATCATTATTTATCCATCTACCTAGACAATAACCTTTTCCTCATCCAAATCTTTACCTCTCGGTCCATCACTTTCAACATCCCTCCCATCTCCCCATCCTTATCTTCCAATTTATCCACCATCACATCCTTTTCATCCCCTGTCCTTATCCAGTTATCCCTATCCTCATCTCATCTCATAATCCCTTGTCATTGGTATCCGCCTATAGGCTTCCCCCTTTTTGCAATCCAATTCCATTAATCTCATCGTTATCCCTCCCTCTTCTTTCATACATCTTTTCAATATCCTATCACTTCTCACCACTATTCTCTCCATCATGTCACCCTCCCAATTCATCTTTTGATGATTTGGATAACTATCCCATCCCTAAGCTTCACTTACTCCACATATTATTCATATCACCACCATCCAATCCATCAAGCCTATCTTGTCTTATCCTATCGGCTCCATCATTTTATCCACTTATCATGGTTATCGCATTGTCCCTTATCCATCATTTGTCTTTTGTCTTTTGTCAAACTATGTTGCCCCTGCGCTTTCACGTAGGCAAGCTCGATCTTTTGATCTGCCCCTAGGGCTCTTTTGTCCATTTGGTCCTTTTCATCCATCATTGGTATCCATCGCCCCCTTTTCAATTTTACCATGGTCTTTTATCAAACTATGAGGGCTCTATGCTTTCATGTAGGCAAGGCTAATATTCGATTGGCCCCCGAGCCCCTAGGTTCATAGGGTGTGTTAGTCTTGTGTCATCAGGTGTGTCCCTATCTAGTTGGTTCTTAACAAATGAGATCCTATAGTATCAAGAGATCTAATTGGTATCAAATATCTTGCGTCATGTGGGTCCTCTAGCTTAGTTTCCATCTTTGGTCTCAACAAGATGCATCCTTCCTAATAGACCTTATCAATCCCATCCATCCCTTTTGATCCTATGGCAAAGGACATTTAAAATTGATTGTGATCTTTTGATGCTTTGGTTTTTGTTTATCATTTGAGCTCCCTATTACAACTTGTCAAGATCGCCATAATCTATCATATTATGATGTTTTTTGGTTGATTCACATAGGGACATATTTTGATCTTTTGTTTGTTTTTTTCTTCTTGGTTGTCTCACGCAGTACCCACAAAGATCTCTATGATCTTGTGTTACACTAGGGAATTATATCTACTTATGGTTATCCCAATACCTAGCCCGACCAAGATCATCACAACTTTGGGGTGTTGGGATAGCCTCCTTGTTTGCTTTGTTTATTTTATGCACTAGACATTGTTCTACCTTGGTCCTTCATACCTTGGTCTATCGTGTCTTGTGCTATAGAAAAAATCAATGCTCTGAAGATGGAAAATCGTATTAGGATTGCTTTTCATTCATTCTTCATCACTTTCCTCACCTCTTTATTCTATCCATTTTTCAATCCGCATCATTTCCTCATCTATTCAATCCTCTTAGAATAATATCAATTGGTTATTCTAAGAATATTCCCCTCCATCCAATTATCATCATCTAATTATATCCTTGGTATTGTTCTCGGCCTTGCTACAAGCCTCAATCCAATCACTTTCATCATCATTGTTATCATCATTGGGATGTATCCTTCCCTATCTTTTTGTGTTGTTTTGGGATGTATCCTTCCCTCATCAACAACACTCTCATTGGGATTGGTCATTCCCTCTCCTTTAGTGTTGCTCTGGGATGTCCCTTTCCCTCCTTGACAGCACTTTCATCATCATCACCATCATTTGGATGCACCTTTCCCTATCCTTTTTTGTTTTTTTGGGATGAATCCTTCCCTCATCAACAACACTTTTAGCATCATCAGGATGTGTCCTTCCCTCTTCTTTTGTGTTTTTTTGGTATATATCAATCCCTCATTGACAACACTCCATCCATCATCCACCCATTTTGGCTTGTAGCTCGATTGGGGCAACATCATCTTTGTCCTTCAATCCATTTGTGCTTCACAATCTTCTATCGCTTATCATCCTCTCTTATCCCTCACTTCGCATCATCAAACCAATCTCCCCTTTCATCCTCTCATCCATTTTGAGAGCACACATGTATGCTCTTGAACCTTCATTTCCTCTCGAGGGGGCATCCTCAACCCCTAAGCTTCATCTTCACCACCACCATTTTTCCTCCTAGTCACTCCTTTGAATGACTGGGGCATCTTTTCCAATCTAACCATCTTCTTCTTGATGCTATCCTTTAATCTTCTTTGAAATGATGCTACTTCGTAGCACCATCTCAAGGAGAGGGAAAATGTAGACACCTAAATTTAGACTTACATTTGTCCAAATTTGTCCCTTTTCGTATAAATATCCTCTTATTTGCATTAATTAAGTAATATCGCTATTATTTAATTAATACAGTTAATTCATCTAAACCCCTAAGGTATTTAGTGAAATAATTAAATACCTTACCCCTTTTCCTGTCTTCAAGGAATTAAATAAATAATCCATTTATTTAATTCCCTTTATCTCTCACCCACTCACCTAATCCTAATCCATTTCTTAACCCCATCATTATGGATGTGCACATTCCTAATCCATGATTAGGATGTGTCACATCCTCCAACTTTTGCAAGTTGGCTCCTAACCTTCATTAGCCACTAACTATCTTATAATCATTGATTAACTAGCCTAATCGGTACCTTGGTCAACTCTCTCATCTCCCAAGGAATATTAAATTCCTTTTATTATCCCCATACCCTTCCAAATGAAATTTTAAATTTAATTTTATCCCTCCAAGACTCTCCTCACTTGTAACATCACTCGCATGTGGACAAGTACTTACCTTTTTGGAACCTTCTCTTATCCACTAGACATTCCCCAAGCATGTGAATTTCAAATTCACTTTTATTCCCCCAACAACCTCTCTCATTCCCATGCACATTAAAAATGAATTTTTAATTCCTTTAGTCAACTCTTCATTTCAACCCTTGATCTTACTTGCCCTCTTTCAATCTCCACCGTCCATTTGATCTCCCTCGGTTAAATGGCTAACACAGCCATTTTTCAACAACACACATTAGGCATTCTCATTCAACACATTCATTCAACAACTTTCAAGCTAACACACTCATTTTCACAATCAAACTCTAATACAACTTTCAATCTCACACACTTGCATCCTCCATTATTGCTCTTCTTCAAGCTTTCATCACACTCAGTTCTTGCATCTATCCAAACACCCACATCTCTCATTTGAATTTCCATCAAATCCTCATCATTTTGCATCCTCTTGCATCACATTTTCCATCCAAGGAGCATACATTTCAAGCTGCATCAAGGGCCAACCAAGGAACAACACAAGTGAAAGTTATACTTCTTGTTTTATCTTTTCTGTTATTTGTGTTCAACATAGGCTATTAATCTTGAGGTGGTCTTGTGTTGTTTTATCTTGCATTTCTTAGTTATTTTTGCACATTTAGGATAGAAAAATACTTGCACATAGTAATATTTTATTATTAATTATGGCAGGCTACAATTGAAAATAAGGTATTGATGAAGGTTTTAGAGTATGTTTATTAAAATTAAAATTACGGCCAAGATTTTAATAATGGGCACATTTATTTAGTTATTTATTTAGTCATTTTTATTTGTCTGATATTAGTCATTTATTTAGTTATTTTTATTTGTCTAATATTAGTAATTTAGTTGTGATTTTACCTAATGACCAAATTAGTCATTTATTTTCCAAATACTACTAATGTTAGTCTTGTGACTAATTTTTTTTGTCATGTGACTAGAATTTTTAGTCACAGTCATTTATTTTCCAAATTCTACTAGTGGTTGAAGGTTGAGGATTGAGGTTTTAAGGGTTGAGGTTTGAGGGTTTAAGGTATAGGGTCGAGGTATTGGGGTTAAATTTTTAATGTATAGGGTAGAGGGTTGAGGGTATAAGGCATAGGGTATAGGGTATAGTGTTAAGTGTTGATGGATTAGGGTTTAAGGGTTGGGGGTTTAAGGGTTTAGGTTTCAAGGCTTAAGAGTTTAGATTTTAAGGGTTGAAGGTTTAAAGGTTGAGGGTTGAAGGTTTAATGTATAGGGTTGAGGTTGAGGATTTAAGGGTTTAAGTTTCAAGGGTTGAGGTTTTAGGGTTGAGGGTTTAGAGATAGGTATTAGGGTTGAGAGATTAGGGTTTAAGGGTTGAGGGATTATGGTTGAGGGTTTAATATATAGGCTATAGGTTTGAGGGTTGAAGGTTGAGGGGTTAAGGGTTTAGGTTTTAAGGGTTTAAGGGTTGAGTGTATAAGGTTGAGGGATTAAGGATTTAAGGTATAGGGTTGAGGGTTTAATGTATAATCTAGAGGGTTGAGGTTATAAGGCACAGGGTTGAGGGTTTAAGTTTTAGGGTTGAGGGATTAGGGGTTGAGAGTCTAATGTATAGGGTATAGTGAACTTGTAATTGAGGGTTTAGGGTTGAGGGATTAAGGGTTTAAGGGTTGGTGGTTTAAGGGTTTAAGGGTTGAGGGTTTAAAGGTTGAATGTTGAGGGATTAGGTCGAGGGTTTAAGGTTTAAGGTATAGGGTTGAGGGATTAGGGTTGAGGGTATAATGAATAGGATAGAGGGTTTATGGTTTAAGGTATATGGTTTAGTGTATAGGCTTATGGTATAGGGATGAGGGTTGAGTTTGTAGGATTTAGCGTTTAATGTATTGGGTTTAGGGTATAAGGTTAAGGTATGGGTTATAGTGTTAAGTGTCATAATTGCTCGAAGAAAGGTCTCATAGATGTACCTAAACCCATCCCCCTATTGACACATGGTGATAGTAAAAAAACCTTTACAAAATCAAAAATTTCAAAATACGAGCACATTTTTTCTTGCTCTAAAAAATCATAGAAAAGGTAGGACACCCATGATCAATACCATATTCTCTATTATTCTCCTCCTACATGTTATCCGACAAAAAAATGCATTTTCATGTTGTCAGGGAAAGCACATGTAGTTTTATACATTCACCACCTTTGCACCACCTTTTTCTAGTTTTCCAACTTAGGAAGGAGGAAATAATAGATTTTTTACATAAAATTTGATTATATGAACTCAAAATTTCATATTTGAAGTGTTGCAATGTTAATTATGATTTTATTATTATAATTTCATATTATAGATTGGTTAATTCTATAGGTTTTTAGTAATTCTCTTAAGAGTTATATAGAATTGAACTTTGAAAAGGAAGCAAGTTCATGAAAAGCTCAAATTTTTGAGGAGTTTGATGTAAGAAGAAAAAAAAGCTACACATAATTGGGTATTTTCTCAAATTGAATCTTTAATTTTAAGGCATGCAAATTCTTTATACATGTACTTTACATTTTCCTTCATTATTTTTTGTTTATTTATCACTTCTTATCATACATGCTTAATATAATGCTTTGATTTTATTATTATGTTGATTTTAGGATTAGATTTTACTAAGTATTCAAAATTAGGGTGAGACTTTTCTTGGGGTCACACAAGTCGAAATGCATTAACTCTAATGCTACTTTTTTTCTTGTAGAATTCCTTCATTGAAAGGGTTTTCTATGTTGTTAACCTAAAACACAAACTTTATATTTTATTTTAGACTCCGCTATAGTTGGCAACCCCTAACCATATCCTTCTTGGATAAAAAAATAAACCAAAAATAACTCAAATATGAATACCATAAATGTTAGAGCCTAGAATGCACTTTTTCTCCAATTTTTAAAAGATAATGCACTTTTTTGTTTTTTATCAACACTTTCTATCCTTTTTGGACTAGTAGTCCAACACTTAAGAAATTATGTTTAATGTCTAGGGCATAATATTATTGTTCCCTATTTTGATCAAACTAAATAATTGTATAAGGAATGCAAATAGGTTTCATTTCCACTCATATGATTGCGACATCCACAATCTAGGTACCAAACTATATCAATGCCCACACCTCTTATGTTGGTTTGATCTTTGGGGAAGAAGGGCTAACCCTATTTAGGCATTGCTTGTGGGTTTGAAGTGAAATTATCAACTCATCTATTGTCATCTTTAAGAGTTCTTTAATATCTTCTAGATTGCAATGACAATTGGATCAAATATTATAGGAAAAATCCTAAGGATATTATCAATAATCGTCTTCTCTTCTATAGCTTCATTATTAATCCTTGACTAATATATTAAGGTGGAAAGCATTCTGGAATTCTAAAATGGACTCATTAAATGGTTGCCCTAATGAATCAATGATAGTAATAGCTTCATTGGGAGTATCATAAATCCATTAGGATAGTCCTAATGAATCTAGGATAGGCATAGGCTCATTATGAATGTTAATTCATTACAAGTTGTCCCTCCCCATGCTCTTTTCTTCCCTCTTCATGCGCAAACTTGAGAATCAATAAAAATTTCCTTAGTTTCATATTCCTTCCTGCCCCTTCACATGCCCTTTGCTACCCTCTTCATGCACAAACTTGAGAATAATAAAAATTTCCTTAGTTTTATATTCCTTGTTGCTCCTCCTCATGCCCTTTGCTACCCCTTATCATTCCTCTTTTGGACTATCATATATTGTGTGTATCATAATTTCATGATTAATTTCAAATTTGTGTAAGATATTTCTTTACTCTATAGTACTATCGTGGAACTAATCTTTATCTCTTTTTCATGCTACAAATACAATTCTTTATCATGCTAAGGAAACAATCAAGGATTAATCTATCTTTAGGATGACTATTATTTCTAGGTGCTTGATATGATTTTACTTTTATTGTGCTTGCACTATGCTTGAAAATTAAATATTCATTATCACAAGGGCTCATTGTATGGACTATCCTCATGAATGGATTGTGCTCCACCCTTTGTGTTTAACTCATGATTAGTTTTATTTTGTTGTTTTCCCTTGCTCTTAGCTCAAATGCCCATATCTAATACCATCTCCACCTTTTACATTGCACTTTGAATAGATGGCTATTAATTGCAAGATTGATGTAGCCATTGTAAACCACCCCTTCATTCACTTTGAATGGATTCTTATCTTGTAAGATTGATGTATCTGTTAGAGTAATAAGTTATTATGCTTAATTAATTACATCATATTGGTTAATTAATTAAGTCACTTATCACTTTAGTTACTTAAGCTAAACTTAGGCACATTAATAATTAATTATTTATTAATTATTAAGTGTGCACACTAGGGTTTCCTTGTAGGGTTGCATACATTGCTTTTATAAAACAATTCATCTCTTGTATTTACTCAATTCCTGAATATATCATTTTGCACATTTTCATGCAAAGCTCTGTTGTATCTTGTTTTTCTCTTGTGGAAGGTATTTCTGGTTTGCATGTCTGATCTTGGATTCTAACATGGTATCAGAGCCTTGATTTTGCAGCCCCTTCTCATATTTTGGAGAATTTCAATGCAGATCTTATTCGAGTTTCCTTAAGGGTTTTATTCCTTGAGCCTATTTATACAATGTCTTGGATTAGATTGGGCATCATAATTGGATTTAGAGCACTGGAAAAAGTCAATATTGGCTTTTATTTTGTAGATTTGGGTCATCGTTGAAATAATCTATAAGGGTTTCAAGTTCGGTGATTTTTATGCAAGATCTGGGGGTTGCCTAATTTTATGGACACTTTGGGCCAAAACGGACCTCGCCATTGGATTTGCAGCACCCAAAAACCCCTATTTTCATATAAAATTTGTCCAATTTGGACATTGTTGACTGGGGAGGCAAAAAAAAATTGCCCGAGGGCCATACGGCCCAAAGGCACATTTTTCGAGGCACATAAAATGAAAAAAATTCAGAAATTTTCATTTTTTGGGATCCATACCAATGCATGTAGTATAAAAATCTCCCATTACCCCACCACCACCACTGGCGGGCACCAACACCTCTGCTAGCCTCCTCCACCAACGCGTCGGTCAACCAACGCATAGCTCCCGCGGGCCCCTGCACTTGCTCCGGTCACATGGGGGACCGGGCGCTATGCGCCCAACTCCTGGTCACTTCAGCCCCTATGCTGGTCCTATGGAGAACCAAGGGCTCTACCCAGCCCCCATTCTGCAGCCCCTGGTCACGTACAAGACTAGGGGCCTATGTTTTTTAGCCCCTTGGGCTACCTGCAGGCCTTATTGGCCTTTCTAGAGCACTTTTACAAAATTGGGCGTAACTTTTGCGTACGATGTCCGTTTTTCACAATCGAGATACCATTGGAAAGCTGATTCTGATTCCAATCTAGTGGTTGAGGTGGTTTTTTCTGATTTTTCTCCATATTTATTTTTCAGGTCTTTGAACTCAGATGAAGTTTTTTTCACTTCGGAGGGCATATCTTTTGACTCGGTTATCCTTTTTTTGTGATTTTTTCGCCGTTGGAAAGTTGGTTTAGTCCTATACATAGATCTAAGGTCTATTTTTATTTTATATTTATGCATATTTAGCATTATCTCATTTTACAATCATTGGGTTATTGTAATAAATGAATTGAGATAAAGTTCCATCAGGGGGGTTTCTTGCATAATAATCTGATTAGAGTGTGCATGGACTTTGATCTCCATCTTGATTTGTTGACAACTCGCATGGGTTATATCTGGTTTCTTATTTCCTTTTGGCCACATCTTGTCTTAACTTGACACATATCAGATTCACATCAGTTCACACTTCAAATTGAGAGCCTATGGTTAATGATCTGCATTGGATCCATCTCAGTTTGAGGGCCACCAAGCTTGTGGTTAATGTTCCAAAATCTTCATGGTACTTACTATGGAAGATTTTTAGTCTCAGTTTGGAATCAACATTCAGATACATGGCTCCCATATTTTGTCATCATTTTATCTACTATTGCTTCAAAGATTCCAGGGTTGTTCCAGTTTGTGAGTTTTCTAGTGTTCCATGGCATCAAGTCTGCTATTGCATTATTATGATTCTTCCTAAGCGCTTCAGTGACTCTCATTTGGTTTCTTGTAGACATAGGTATCTTTCCTTTCTTGTTGGATTTCAGTTCCAGTGTTCTTCCAGTGCTTCTTGCAACAAGACATCTCATTGTAGGGGGGGTTTTGTCCCACTAGGTTTTCCTTCTCTACCTCATTCATGGCATTTTACATGTGTACCTGATCTGGCATTATTGTCGAGACCCATTCATGCTTTCATGCATCATTTCTTTAGTGTTTTAGCTACTTCCTAAGTTCATCTTAAGGGGGGGTGTTAGAGTAATAAGTTATTATATATAATTAATTAATTACATCATATTGGTTAATTAATTAAGTCACTTATCACTTTAGTTACTTAAGCTAAAATTAGGCACATTAATAATTAATTATTTATTAATTATTAAGTGTGTACACTAGGGTTTCCTTTTAGGGTTGCATACATTGCTTTTATAAAGCAATTCATCTCTTGTAATTACTCAATTCCTGAATATATCATTTTGCACATTTTCATGCAAAGCTCTATTGTATCTTGTTTTTCTCTTGTGGAAGGTATTTCTGGTTTACATGTCTGATCTTGGATTCTAACAATATCCATGTCAAAATTCACATTTTTGAAAGAGATGAATCATTTATAATAACTGTATTATTTTTTATCTTCATTTTATTCTTGATACTTTTAAGATTCTGCTCTAAGATAAGGTTTTCATGTGCTTCTATTTATTCAATCTCAGTTGTAAAGTTTATATTTATGTTTTAGCCAAGCTTATCAACAATAGTAGTACCTAGCACTTGGGAATGACTCCATTATCATCCTTGTGTAATGATAGACCCCTTTTTGCTACTCCTTAAGATGCCTTTGTGCATGCAGTATAAAGTTGCAAAGTTGTGTATTTTTTGTTTTTTTCATCATGCAAATAAATTGATAGTTCCAACACATCTGGATGGATAGGTTTATGCTAGGAAAGGTCATGTTTTGCACCCCAACATGTCAGAATGTTCTAGGCTACATTGCACCGACGATTTCTCTTAAGAGACCAAAATGCTAAAGTGCAACAAACTTTGATGAGCTATTACTCAGAAACCATGGCACTTACAAACATTTCATCAAAAGGTACACAGTCATGTAGGGCCCCTCTATAATAGACTCTCAATTTTTCATACCTCCATACCATTTTCTAGTGGTGACAATTTTTTAGTTGATGGAAAAAGCGTTAGATGCATGTGGTGTGAAGTTGCAAGGTGGTGTAATTTTTGTTCTATTCATCATGCAACCAAATTGATAGTTCCAACACATATGAATGTGTAGATTTATGCTATGCAAGGTCCTATTTTTCACCCCAACATGCCAAAACATTCTAGGCTACATTGCACCAGCAATTTCTCTTAAGAGACCAAAGTGCAAAAGCACAACAAACTTTGACGAGATATTACGTAGAAATTGTGGCACTTAGAAATATTTTTGTTGAAGGTACACG
Source organism: Sequoia sempervirens (assembly GCA_007258455.2). NCBI lineage: Eukaryota > Viridiplantae > Streptophyta > Pinopsida > Cupressales > Cupressaceae > Sequoia > Sequoia sempervirens. Next base: position 403,681,049 of record VDFB02193867.1, read on the forward strand.
ATCACATAGTGTCCCTTTGCAATAAATTCTCTAAGTTTTTCATACCTCCAATCCATTTTCCTATGGTCAAAAGTTTTCAGTTGATGGAAAAAACGTCGGATGCATGTAGTGTAAAGTTGCAAGGTGGTGCAATTTTCATTTTGTTTGTTGTGCGACCAAATCGATAGTTCCAACATGTCCATATGGGTAGGTTTATCCTAGGAAAGGCCCTATTTCACACCCCATCATGTTGGAATGTTTCAGGCTACATTGCACTAATGATTTCTCTTAAGAGATCAAAGTGTGAAAGGGAAAAAAACTTTGATGATTTGTTACCTAGAATTGTGGCACTTAAGAAACAATTTTTCTAAAGGTACATGATCATGTAGGGTCCCTCTACAATAACCTCTCTTATTTTTTCATATCTCCAATACATTTTTCAATGGTGACAAGTTTTTAGTTGATGGAAAAAGTGTCAAATGCATGCATTATAAAGTTGCAAGGAGGTGTAACTTTTTTTGTTCATTGTGTAGCCAAACGGATAGTTCCAAAAAATCCAAATGGGTAGGTTTATTCTAGGCAAGGTCCTATTTCACACACCAACATGCCAGAATGTTCTGGGTTACATTGCACCAACGATTTCTCTTAAGATACCAAAGTGCGAAAGGGTAGCAAACTAAATGACAAGATGTTACTCAAAAATCGTGGAACTTAAAACTATTATGTATAAAGGTATAGGGTCATATAGGGCCCCTCTATAAAGACCTCTCTCATTTTTTCATATCTCCAATCCATTTTTCTATGGTGACAATTTTTCAATTGATGGAAAAAGCATCAAATACATGCAGTGTAAAGTTGCAAGGTGTTGTGATTTTCATTCTATTTGTATGTGACCAAACTGAGAGTTATAATACATTATTATATGGGTAGGTTTATGCTAGGAAAGGTCCTATTTCACACCTCATCATGCTGGAACTCTTTGGCCTACATTGAACTGATGATTTCTCTTAAGAGACCAAAGTGCAAAAGGGTCAAAAACTTTGATGACCTATTAGTTAGAAACCATGACACTTACAACCATTTCATCTTAAGGTACAGAATCATGTATGGTCCCTCTACAATAACTTCTTTCAATTTTTCATATCTCCAATTCATTTTCCCTTGCTGACAAGTTTTTAGTTGATGGAAAAAGTGTTAGTTGCATTCAAAAGAAAGTTGCAAGATAGCCTAATTTTCATTGTGTTCATGTCATGTCATCAAACTGAGAGTTCCAACATGTCAGAGTGGGTGGATTTATGGTAGGAAGGTCTTGTTTCACACCCCAGCATGCCAGATCATTTCAGGCTACATTGCATTGACGATTACTCTTAAGAGACCAAAGTGCGAAGGGGAAGCAAACTTTGACGAGTTGTTACTCAAAAACCATGGTCATTAGAAACATTTTTCTGAAGGTATAAGATCATGTAGGGCCTCTTTACAATAACCTCTCCTTTTTTTTCATATATCCAAGTCGTTCCACCATGGCAACAATGTTTTAGATGTTCCAAAAGTGTCAATTGCATTTAGAAAAAAATTGTCGAGAGGCATTTTTTACATTCTTCATCTTCTGGGGGTAAACCAAAAATTTGAACATGTTGGGATGGATACAAAATAGGTCTGCTTTATAATTTGTGGTCAATGTAGGTGTCTTTGTAATCTTATGACTGAATAATCTACACCAAAGAACTAGTCTCCTATGTTGATTGAACTCACTACAATCATAAATGTTTTGGTCAATATAGGAAAATATTTTTTTGAGATGAAGGAAAGTGTGGGCATGAAGAAAATGTTTATAAATTTCAAGTAATGATTGGCCAACTAGAGGATGGCTACTTGAATATGCTTGAATAAAATTATTGGAAATGTAGTGTAAACTATTTGTACTTTGTCTTCAATAAAACTTGATTCCATAACTATATGCCAAAAATATGTCATCCAAGACCACAAACACATAGTTGTGTAGGAAATATAATAATTAACCAACAATTATAAGTGAAATGAGTGTGAAATATAAGTTATGAAGCATGGAACACAATTAGATTTTAAATATTTGAAGTAAACTATCTACAAATATCCATTGAAGCTTGTGATTCTATAATGGAGGTAACATATTATTATCAAAAACTTGAAATCTAAAAATATAATCCTTAATTACCTCTATTTCCTTGTGTTTTAATTACATGCTTGAAAGATAAACATCTTAGCATGTCTTGAAACACTTCATTTATTGTAAGGAAATAATATAGAAACATTTTTGTGAGAACAGATTGGAATAACATTTTAATCATTTATAATTACATCAAATAATTATTTATTTATTTAAATAATCATTTATAATGCAAATATGGACACCTCAATAAAAAAGATATGTATTAACCAAATATTCATATAGGCATACATCAATATATGTCAATATAAGTATAACATATATACAAAATAGCCATATAGGCTTACAAGAATGTCATACGGGCATACAATGTCATGTAAATACAATACAATATATATGTCCAAAAATTCCATATAGGCATACAACAAAGGACCCTAATAAATAGCCATTCCCCTCCAGTTGAAGAAAATAGATCATGGATGACCTTTGATCGTTGGGGGATGGAGATGTGTATGATGGTGGTCTACTTCAAATTTGAGGGTTGGACCTCTTATTTAATTCTTCATGGATTTGTACCTATTACAATAAAAGGTATAGACACAAATATATAGAAATTATATTATATAAAATGAAATATTTATTAACTTAATAACTTACCTTCTATTATCCTCGAATCCAGCTGCGCCAAATTCACAGGATAACCCCCTACAAAACTTGTCCATTTCGTATTTTTGTGTACTTCAAGCACACCAATCAAGGAAATTTTCAACTCACCTCGACTTGTAGTCCAAAACCTCAAATAGTTTGTTTGAGTGTTTTTCCCCATTCGTCTTTCGAAGAGCTTCAAAACAAGTATCTTTGTTGACTCTCAACCTTTGGGAGTTAGTCAATTTTGGACTCATGTCGGAGTGCTGATTTTTAGCGCTCCTACATGAGCCTTAAGCTGGAAAAAAATCAACTCCAAGTGTTGGAGCACTAAAAATCAGCACTCCTACACTTTGCACCCAACCTTGAAATGCACAAGTGGTGATTTTCACTGCTAGTGCATTTTTCCTTTAGACAAGTTTTTGAGATGCACAAGTAGTGAAAATCACCTCTAGTGCACTTTTGTTTTATTAAGTCATTTACATGCACAAGCGGTGATTTTCACCACTTGTGCATCTTTTTTTCCTTCATCTCCTCCACCATTAATGTGAGTCAAAGTTACATTAATGACCCCTTTTTAATGACTTAAAAGTGATTTTGAGTTAATCTAACCTCATTCCATTTGCCATTCTTTCTTCCTTTGCATGTTGGTCTCCATCCAACTCCAAGCAAACCTGTGTTTGAAGATTTTTCCAAGTTTTCAAGCTAGGGTTTCGTGCTCCTTCCAGGTGTGTTCTTCCTTCCTCCTCATTGTGTTTTGCTTTCAAGGCTTTGTTTAATTTAATAAATCTATTTCCATAGGTATTTCTTTTTTTTGGGGTTTTGATCTTTCCTTTTTCGATTTCTCCTTCCTCTTCAAATTGTGGCTTGGGTATTTCTTTATCTCTTTGCATGTTTTTCTTTCCCATGCCTTGGGTTTGATCTTTTCACATTTTTACTTGTCGCCATTTTTGTTTTCCTAAATGATCTTCCACCGTTTCTCACTAATTCCTCAAATGTCAAAGTGGTGAATTTTTTAGTTTTAGTAGTGGTATGTCAAAATTTTCAATATTTTTGGAAGGTGATCATCCCTCTTCCCATATGTTTGAGTGGTATAAATCACTACTCTAACATTGGTGACTTTTCCCTTTATTATTAAAGTGGCAAAAAATGTTCACCGTTACTCTTTTTTATTTTTACCAACTCCACATGTAGGAGTGGTGAAAATCACCGCTCCTACATGGAGTGTTTTATCCCCTAGTTGTCAAGGCAGTGAAAAAGTCTGACTAAACAAATGGCTTCAAAACATGAAGGATATGCTCGAGTACTGATTTTCAACGCTCAAGCATAAAGTTGATCTCCCCCTAAATGCATTGGAACCAATTTTTAGTGCCCCAACATTCACAACATAGCAAGTGCAAAACACATGTAGGAGCATTGAAAATCAACACCCCTACATGTAAAATCACTATCTCAAGATGTTGGAGCATTGAGTTTTAGTGCTCCTATAAAAAAGTAGTTTTTTCTTCTAAAAACCTGAAATCACTCCGCTTGCACTCTGAACCTCATTTCTCCGCCAATGCTCCATTTTCAATGCAAAATTGCTCATTCACAGTAGCTTTGAATTGCCTGCTATCCTCACACTTTCCAATGTTGCATTTTCTCCTAACATTTGTTGATCCATTATTCTTACAGTTCCTCTCAAGATCTCATCAGGTGACCCCAGAAGGTGATATCCCTTGATCCTAGTGTTTTTAGATGACAACAAAGAAGCGTCCACCATCTTCTAAGAAAGAGGGAAAAATGAAATACAAATATCAGGGTGTCTTTTTGTCTATCATGGTGATCTTGAAGGTGGATGAAATCAAAGATATCAAAGTTGGTCATGAAGACCTTGAAGATTTTGTAAAAAGAATTGAGAAAAATCCCTTAGAAGATAGCTTAAGATCTATTGTCCACAACAACTTGCACCTGGTATCTACATTCCTGACTTCTTCTCATAATATAGAGTTCATTCTCCAGGTTGCATTCCACTATGTATTTGAGATCTAACAGAAGTGTAATAGATTCCTCGAGACAAGTAATGATGAGATTAGATCCTGAATTTTTTGATATTATTTTTTGGGTTCCACACATGGAACAATATACAAAAATTTGAATTCAACAGGCATATGAGGTTTACGATTAGGATCCAACCAAGGCTAAAACATTGATTAACACCCAATGGTTGAAAATACCTAGGCCCACTATCTCAAGATGGCCAAAGGGCTTCCTTGAAGTGATTTTAAAGAGGATGTCAGGGATATGATTACCCTCCTGAGCAGGGTGAAAATCTTGCCTGAGTCATCTCATTTTCAAGATTAGATGTATGAATACATTCAAATCATCAGGAGAAAGAAAACACGTATTGATTAGGTAACTCAAATAAGTGATGAAATTCATCAGCAGGATATAAATGTGCCAACCACTCTGAAATTCTACATGACTTCCTATTTGGTGTATTTTGTTGTAATGAGGAAATTTCTAGGGCTATCTACAAAGGGAAACAAACATTCTGTACCTACACATATAAGTATTTTTATTAGTTGAAACTAAAAGAAATTCTTCATCATTTCAGAGAGTTACAGATGCCTTCTTTGCACCCTTGCTACTCAGTTTTGATCCAACTCTTGAAAAGAAAAGAGTATCAGATGAGGCCTACAAAGTGGTGAGCAAGGTCGGATGTATCTTTTTACAGTTTCCAACTTTCACCTATATGAGAGTAGGTTTCTATACTAGGTGCCCAGATATCCCCCAGATAAGTGGATACTCATGGAGCCGTGGAGATAGTTGATCTCTATTCATGAGGAACGAATGATAATTCACGAACTAGGTTTCAAGTTTCCACTAACAATTGGTAGATATACCATTCAAAGTGTGCAAAAAGCAAAGTCAGTTGCTGTAAAAATGCAGATCATGACTATAAGAACATACAAAGATAGATTTGAATTTGAATATCAAGATGTGAAGAGTAAACTAAAGAAAGATCATCGACATGTCTACCACTTTGAAGACATATGGGTAGACTGCAGAGATGAAGAAGACATCCACAAAATGGATTTTCATAGACTAATAGTAGAGAAGATCAAAGATCTTGGTGTAGCTGATCTAGCAAAGGATTTCAAAGATCCTGGTGACATCATGAACTCTACTTATGAAGAAGATGAAATTTCTAGGAGACCCTTACCTTCAATACTATGGTCTAAAAAGGAAAGCGTCTCCATCAGAGAAAGGCTTTCTCCCATCTAACACAACACAACAAAATGGTTTCATAAACATGGCTTCTAGATGAAAGCCTTCAAGATAGAATCAGAAGGAAAAGCATCGGGAGGAAAAACTAGCCAATGGCTGGAACTCCACACAAAAGAAAAGCATGCAACTACTCCCTCTTCTTCCCAAAGATGTCCTAGAATCAAGTTCACTATTGGTAAGAATGTTACACAGATAGTTGAAGAACAGGAGGCCACAAAATCTGAACCAACTCATGTAGAAGGAAAGGGGCTTGCTTTTGAGGAACAAACATCCGAAGAAGAAGAAGGAAACAAAATCAAGGAATTTGATGAAGAGGGAGAGTCTAAAGAGGGAGAGTCTAAAGAGGAAGAGTTTGAAGAGGAAGAGTCTAAAGAAGAAGAATCTACATAAGAGGAATATTCAGAAGAAGATGAAGGTGGAAAAGAAGGTAGTGAGGAAGAACTCGGGCATGACGATGAAAAAACTCTATCTCCCCATGACAATGTTGTCAAAGATCTTTCCCAAATGTCATTGCCTATTACTTCAAATATCCCTCATACACCTCCCAATCCTACCACTCCTCCACCTCCTCTTCCTACTTCACCTCTTCCCACATCTATCATACATACAATGGACATTTTTATTCCCCTTGGAATATCAATCGTCCTTTCCACTCCTCCTACAGTTTCAAACTCAGAAACCGTTGATGTCTTGTCAAGCTCTCCCTCATCCATCCTAAGCTTGTTGTCTCCATCTTTTGATATCACTTTAGAAGTTGAATTCAATAAAATTCATGAATGAGTCAAAGTCAACTTGATTTGTAGTCCACTGGAGCAATCATGACAAATACTACCCCAATTATTACAATACCAATCATTTCTACAAAAGTGGTTGCAACACATGAATTGACTGTAATTCAAGAAGCATATACTTCCTCCCTCCCCCTTGGTTGATATCTCAAGTATCAAAGTGAAAGAAACAAATGATCTCCCCAAATGAGCTTGATCTTGAAGAGATAGCCCCTCCAAAAGCCAAGAGGGAGAAAAAGGAAAAATTCCATTCAAGGCTTCATGTCGACAAATCTAGTTACAATTTTTTAGAGATTGGTCTACCCCCACAGGAAGAAGGAGATGTAAACATGAAGGACTACACTATCACGAGATTCCAACTTGGAAAAGTGACAAATGCAAGTGCAAAGGAAAATGCACAAGTGGTCCTAAATGCATTAGCAAGAAGGCTTGACAAGATGGAACATGCCAAGAATATGTACAAGGAGAAAGTTGAGCATTATGTAGCTATTTTGAGGAACCTTGCAGGCTCTTTAGGGAATGTACAACCTATGGCTATGGTAAGCTTTGAGGAACAAATAATACAAAAGGCAGAGAAGTTTTCCTCCAAGGGTAAGGTGTTACATGATTTCATTGATGAAATGATAGAAAAATGGTTCACAAGTCATACGTCTATGGATGAGAAGACCACTCAAATAGTCAAGCTAAAATTAGAGCTTGATAAAGAAGTAAACATACTTTCCCAAGAGCAAAAAGAAATGGAAAGATGCATCTCATTTTGGTCACGAATGAAAGGGGAAAAGCTAAGTAAGTTGGTGGAAGTTGGGGTAATTCCTGACAAAGAGAAATATGTCAAGTTAAGAAAATCTCTTCAGCACCACATTCAAGTGGTCAAGTTTCTTATTGAAGATATCCACCAAGTACAAGAAGATGTTGAAGGGCATCATGCTATCCTAGTAAATGGAATTGAGGAGTTATCGGGTAAGCTCCTTGATGAAAATCATACTTTCCTCTTGGTCAATGAACTTTGTCAGATCTACAAGGAAGTTGTTATGAAACAGATGGAAGATGCCAACTTTTCAAAGACCACCATGCATGCCATTTGTGATATGCAACTTTCTCTTGATAATCTCCAGATGCATCTTGATAGATGCAAGAAGATTCACTCATTTTCCAGAAAATCAATAAAAAGAGTCCACACCATTGTGGATTACACCATTGGTCCAAATGAGACATTCATGCCCAATGCAAGGAACCATAAAGAATTATTATCTCCAGTATTAGATAGTTCTATGTTTTCATTTACGCATTTTGTAAATACTTTTCAACATCTTACATTTCTTTTTCCAAGATGTAATCACATGTAAAAACAAAGATCTTTTCCCAAAATGATGGACAACATTTTTGAATAAGTCAACTTGTTAGGTGAGATTTTCCTAAATTTTCTCACCTAAATTTCCTAGATTCACTCATCTACTTTTCCTAGATTTTCTCTCCGCTCTCTTTTATAAATAAGAGGGATTTCTTTTTTAAAGGTTACCTTTTATCTTTTGCAACAAAGTGCTTCCCATTTTGAAGAAAATACATGAAACTTTGTGTTCATCTTTGTGAATTTGAATTTGATCAACAAAGAAGTGAAGTTGCATATTGGAATTTTTTTTGGGAATCAATTATCTTATGGCTTGAGAAAATTGGTGGTGATTAGTAACTAAGATTTGAAGGGATTTGAATAAATCAGTGTAAACTTTGTGTTGCACTCTTTGTTTGAATTTGTGATACTGATTTAATAACTATTAGTAAATTCTCTACAAGACTTTGTGCTTGTATTTATTCATGTTGTTCATGGAATTGTTGTGAAATATCTAGAATACTTTGTGCTTCTAATACAACACTGGTTACATATCTCAAAGGATCCATTGGTGAAAGCTACAGAACGAATTTGTGCCTTTGTGAGCTTTTCTTTCCTATTTTATCATTTATCATTATCATGATGGTATCCCTAGGCTTTACTTTGACAAGATAGGGATATTGGAATTACTAATTTTGTTTTTAGTTTGAATTTGTATTGAATTAGGAACTTAAAAATGTGAAGCATTGTAAAACATATTCTCTAAAAAAAGAGAGAATTATGAATGTGACACACCCCCATCTCTTAATTGTAGTGTACATTGTTGTGAATACTTAATTAATTTTACTTAATTTCAATAAGCAGTAGGAAGGGTGCCTCCCCTTTTTGAGAGGAGAGATTGTATCTCACACAACTTTGGCTGAAATTGGGTTGTGTAATCTGTTAAAAAGGGATTACATAATTTTCACCCAACACCATCGTGAAATGATCTCTAGATCCTCATTCACAAAAACTGCATTCTCATGATGTAGAATTGCAAATCCCTATAGAAACCATCTAGATAACTATTAAACTAAAAATCAATAATCATTTGATTTTTCAATAATAAACAACTAAAACAATGAATGTAATTTGAAATTTACTAATCTACCTCATAATCCCATCAAAGGCATCGAGCTCTCTATTATAGTAGAGACATCGTGCTCCATTTCCCTATCAATATTAGGAGGAGTCTCTGCTTACATCATCTAAAAATAAAACAACATTATTCAATTACGAAAACTAGAAGAGTGATGCAGGTCATGGCTTATAATGTATGACATAGTCAACAAAATTTTGAGCACTTATTGAATTATTTATTGTATCATAGTTTAATATGTAGTTAATGGAATATTATGTTCCTTGGGATATGTTAATACATAAAATTCTATTTCAAATCTTGTTTTATGATCAAAACCCTTCATGAACAACATGGTGAACAAAAGGTTGATAGAAGAGAGCAATATTGCCTAGAGAACCAACAACACAAAACACAATGCACAAGAGCCATATTGGGAAATTTCTAAGTTGGTAGGAAGAATTTGATAGAGGAAGAGATTGTTATAAGTGTATCTTGCATAGTTAAGGGTCTCATGAATGCTAAGGTAGGGTTGTAATAATAGAATGACAGGTGACAGAGCAATGTGATAGTTAAGAGAAATAAGGAGAATGTACAAAATATCCTATCCTCTTGAATATGGACATAGTATTCTCATATCAGTAAGATTCTTCATGAGTATCAATTGAATGTCAAGGGTTTGCATGTTTCATGAGGATAATTTCAAAGTAAAGGATAGTCACAAGATGATAGTCCTAGGGACAATCATATCATGCAAGCAAGGGACAATATCATGATTTCATAAAGAAGTCATGCAAAACCTTGTTCATGTGAAGTGTGAACAATTTTTGAAGTGGGGATAAGATTTATGGAAATAATTTAAAGCATGATAGTGAGATGCATGAAAAGAAGCAATAATGAGAGTTGTCAACTAAGAACAAAATGTAGTGATAGTGAGCAATGAGGGGACCGTGGTCCTAAGATCTTGATAAAAAATCACACCTATAAAGACACTCCATGATTTTCATAAAACCTCAACATTCTATTCATATTCATGGGTGAATCACAAAGAATAGATAGCTAAGAAATGGAGTGAGATATCTTCATGATAGTGGACAATGTAATATTCACATAGGCAAAGTGGTGATCACAAGGAGAAATGGTGAATAAAGGACAAAAAATGAACAATAAATGATTGGCATAAATAAAGAACTTTAAAAGGACAGTTACATAAGACTAAATATGATAATCCAAAGTCACAAGATGTGATAGGATAGTCACATGTATTTCAATACCAAAGAATGCTTCAAGGGATAATTGTGGAAGATGATTTTTTTATGAGATACTTCAAATATGTTTTCAACCAAGATAACTCAAGGTAAAGAGTGCATGACAGTCATGAATGTGGTGGTAATCACATGAAATCTAATGCTATAAGATAGTCTCATAGTAGAAGCAAAAAATTTAGTACAATGGTATAAGAGGAGCATGAATAGTTTATTATTAAAGGATAGTTTAGAGTGACAATGCCCTTTTAATGATCATATTCATAAAGGATAGTCCTTGTGAAGGGATAAAAAGAGGGAATACATTTCTAAATGATAAGTGGACAATACCTTGTATATGGAGTAGATACCATTAAAGATAATTGATAGAAGATGACAACATACATTCAAGAAAGCAAGAGATTAGTCCTCTATGATGTCAAGCACTTCAAAGGTATAAATAAAAGTCTATGTACAACCATAACATGAATGCAATAACATATTCATCATGATAAGTATAGTCAACATAGGACAAGGGTAGTAATAAAATCAATATCTCAAGATACATTCATGAGCACAACAGTGGCAGAGAGATGGTATGCTACAAGCTAGTGATGCCACTAGCCTATATTTTTGGAGGTCAAGAACATGAATAAATGAAATTAATAGATTATGAAGTGCATAACAACCTGAAATCAAATTAATTAAAAAGTACAAAGCATACTTACAAATTATCTAAAACCTTCAAGTTGTTAAATATTATACAATTACCAAATACAATTTTTTTTATTTTAAAAATATAAATAGTGTGCATTACCCAAGTGAAACGTCGATTACCACCTGCACTAGTAGGGGTTATCATCAAAGCTCCAAGATTAGCCTATTCAACATCTAAAATGAGATATAATAATACCATTCATATAATGTAACTTAGCTATTCACATGTAATATTTAAAATTCTTTACTAGTTACAAACCTCTGCAGTACATGTGGTCATGTAATAGGGAGTGGAGGACTACTGAAAATAGAGTGAACACTATGACCCTGAAATTTTATTATAATCATTCAAATGATTTAGTTAATCTTTCATTTCAATAATGAAATTTAATAAATTAAATTCAATGAAATTGCTAACATTTGCCTAACTATTAAGGTCAAATGTCTCATTAAGGAGGGAATATGTCATCACCATCTAATCAACTGCAGATGTACCATAGGCACCTACATCTTGACTATCCACAGGATCATAAACATAGAGTGACCCACTAGCCTAACAATAATGAGGTGGAACTCTACTCCCCAAAGACTTACTTGGCTCACCTTGTGCTAGAGGACTGGTATGTTGTATGAGGCTTTGGGTGAGGGAACTAATTGACTGCAATATATCCACCTCAACACTCTCCTTCACAATGAAAGGGATAACCACATACTCATACGTTGGTCTAGCGAGTGCTTGTCTCACTAGCCACTATGCATTGATATGTTCCCCCACTTTGTCCTATGTGGAGCCCCCACCTCTACCCTAGAAGTCCTGCATGTCAAAATAGTTTGAGATTTTATTGAGGAAAAACTCATAGTAGAGTTTCCTCAAAAAATATTGTGGCACCTCATTGTTGTTGCATGGAGGATGGTCAAAAACCATCCACCACCTTCTCAAAATATTATTCTTTATCCCTTGGTGGTTGCACCAATGGATAGGGAACCTCTTGCTTGAAGGATGTAGAGGTTAATTTGTTCCAGGGTTCATGAATAGTGCACACAAGTCAAATATTGTATTTTTTTCATCTTTAACTTCTTTTTATGATAATTTATCTACATAAAATTATATAAACTCTTGTCTCTTCTCCAACCAACTACTTATTTTCTTGTTAATTGAATCTACATGTGATATTATCAATTCAATTGATTGAGTGAATGTAGTTATATTTGAGGTTGTGCCTACAATATCTCTTTCTTTTTTGTAATTTTCAATTTTCCCCATTAAATTTTCTTGAGTTCTTAGAGCATGTTGAGAAATTTTTGGAGGTGTTTGTTGGGGCTGTTCTTCAGGAGAGATTTCAACATGAGGTGAATTAGGATTTTGAGGAGGAGAAGGAGGTGCATAATCATTTCCTAAAAAATTAAATAAATTCACATCAAAAAACTTTAAATTTTCCTATTTAATACCAAATTCACACAAAAAATAACAACAAACTACTCCTTTGACCTCTTTGATATCATGGTGGCATTTTGATGAAGATTTAGTGAAGAAACATAGCAATTTTTTCCTTCTTGGAATGCGAGTGCATTTTTTAGGATTTGTAGGCCACGAACCAAATTAGAAGGAACAAGAAATAAAATGAAATAAACTTTATTTTTTTTGTTTAAATGAAGAAAAATTCTCTTGCATTATAACATGAGCACATTTTGTCCTTGTAGTGGTCAAGCTTGAGGCTTGATCACTCCAAGCCATAACACAAGTGCATTATAACACACTTACTTTTTGGCTCCCAATATTTTTGCACCCACCCGTTGTGGGAAATAAATGATTGTTGAAATCCAAATTTACAAGTATAATGGGAAGGTGACTGAACATTGGACTAAAGATATTTTGGTAAGAGGTAAAATTTTTATCATAGATATTAACAAATCTATGAAGAGATTGAGATACTAAAAACAAATAGATGGTGAATGCACTACTACCAAGCATGAAGAGGCCATTTTGTTAAAAAATGACAATGAGCTTAAATAAATGCTCAATATGGGATCAAAAAAATTGATGACTGAACATGTCCTGCTTAGTGATGAGGACCTGCTTAGTGATGAGGATAATAGATGCCTCATGTAGAATAAAAGCATCAAGTGGAAACTCACTTTCCTAAAACAAAATGTGTTGGAGCAGAAAAAATTGCTAAAGGAATGCAAGATGAAGGCTAACATCTAAAAAGATCTTTTAGATATCGGTGTTCATCTCCAAAGGGAAGAAGATACTTAGGAAAAGGATGTGGAGGCTCTAAAGGATGAGTTCAATCAGTCAATATAAAAGCTTCTCAATAAGCAATATTTTGATATTGAAAGTATAAGGGAACAAAGTAGTGTTGATTTCACTCTATCCCAATTTGTTGGTCGTGCAACAAGTCTCTCTAGTAAAGTGGACTTGGCACGAGGAAAAAAGGATTTGTGGAAGCTAGGGACCAAGAATGTGATCATCCTACAACATGGTGAGATGCCTCTAATCATCAATTTTTTTCATGTATACAAAACTAAAAGAACGATACAAGTCACCCAATCATCTCAAGAAGGAAACACCAAAAATGTTCCACCTCAGCAATGGATTTTCTTGTTTTATTATTTATATTTTGTAAAGAAACTTTAAAAGTTCAAAAAAAAATTGTGACTTTAAAATCCTTTTTTAGATAGTTTTCAAGAAATTGTTACACTCGTGAAAAGTATATATGCATGATATAATGTATTAAAAAATCTCTCAGAAATTTTGGGGAAGAGATAGTGAAAAGATAATTAAACTTGACGATTGTGCATGTCTATGAGCCTACAGTTTTCGATCAATGCATGAATGAAATTCATTAAAATTTGTGTTGTAATTAATTTTGTTAATTGTTACATATTTTTGTATGTGTAATAATTAGTTTTGGCATTTGAACTTTTTGAGTTCTAGGTTATCTTTGATTGAAATATTAAATATTTTTTGTGGAATATAGTTAGTCTATGTGGTAGATATCTTTCACAACTTGAAATCATATTCGATAAGGATTCATCAATAATATTTGTAATTATTTATTGATTGAAGCATTTTCCTTTATTGCTTTTTGGTTAAAAGCATACCCCATTGAAGTTTAATTTTCTAGAAAAGTATAACGAGGGAGCTATGCATACCCCATTAAAGTTTAATTTTCTAGAAAAGTATAATGAGGGAGCTATAACTTACAACAAATATATTTAGAGGGAAATTATTTCACATAGAAATAATTTTCCCAACTATTGGTTGGTGATTTGCATTAAGATTGGGTAACGAAGTTGAAATTTTAAAAATTCAAATAGTGGATAATTTGTTAACCAACATTGTAAATAAGCATATAGTGAACACTATTATGTTGAATTGATAGTCAAATTATAGTATATTGCTGGCCTATTAGAGGGCAAAACTTCCTAGAGCCATGTTCAATATAATACAATTCATCAATAACTCATTCTTTTATTAAAGAACTTTGTTTAAACTAATTGTATTGAGGATAACTACCAACTCCCATGCATGTGGGATATGCTTACTTAGCTAAAAGAACAACTTACAATGCATATGCATCTAATGTTTTTCTTAATTCCACCTTAAGAAAAAAAAATTATTTAGGAAGATATAGTTAGGATTGCAAGTGTTAATAGAAAATGTGTCCCCTACAAATTTTTGTAACCTTCTAAAGTAATTCATAATGTGTTTAATCTAAATAGAAATAAACCAAAGATGAATTTGGTGAATCAAAGAACACGAACAAAATACAAATATGATCAAATATGGATAAGAAATGACAAATCTATAGATACATAAGTGATTCAAAAGTGCAGAATCAATCATTCTAAACTAACAATAAAATAATTCAAAAATAGTGATTAAAGTGGTCCATCTTTGATTATTAAGCTAAATACACTTATATTTCACATTTAATTTTCTAAAATAATATCAATTTACATTACCCACAAAACTATCAATTAATAAATGTAAATTAATTTATACACATACATATGCATATATTGTATTAAATTAATGTAAATCAAAATTTAAAAAGTGTTTTTTTTTTTAATAAATATACAAGTTGTGTCACATTTCCAAGTAATTTTACCTTCCATATAAAACTAAAATATCATTGTAAAGTTAATAAATTTCACAATCTTCAAATTTATTTTCACACATCTTAAAAAGTCTTAAGTATATTCTATACATAATTTTTTCTCATACATAAAATTAGTTTTAACATAATTTAAATACATAGAAGATTTTAATTACACAATAGCATTTCCTTCACTAAATTATAGATTCAATTTTAATATCATAAATAAAATTAGCTTCAAACTCTTTAATTTTTTATTATAATTTAAATAGAGAACAAAAAAGTAATTACATGACCTTCACTACAATGTATGGACCCCAATAGTTACATGGGGATTTGCGGCTTTGATTTTATTCCAATATTCTCCACCTTCCTCTAACATATTCCACCAAGCATTCATTCCTCTCGACGAGCAAGAAAATCGCTCTAGTCTTTTCAAACGCTCCAATCCCTCCACTTTCTTCACTTTCGGACATAAGTATAACAAGAATTGCTGAAGGCATGGCATCGCTCCCTCCTCCAATTCTGGGAACTCCTCTAATTCTGGAAAGCTATTAATTAACAAGAAACGGAGTTGCGGAAACCCTTCGGACTTTCCAAGCACCTCTGGCATTTCTCTGCACCTCTTGTCCCCTTCCAAATACAATCTCACTAGATTGGGCATTCTTTGCAGCTCCCCGTAATCACTGAATTCACAATTTACTAACTCTAATTCCCTCAGATTTTCCAAATCACATATCCCACGTGGCACTACAAACCCACCTAGTTCAATCCTTTCCAGATGGTTCATTGCTGTAATATTCTCCGGAAGTTGCAGGAGCTCCGTTTCTTCATCAACATCGACAAAATTCCTGATTCGGAAATGACGCATCTTCACCAGCTTCGCAAAGATCCTCTCCAACTCCATCTTCTGGTTAACGTTTAACCGTAGTTCCTGAAGCTGAGTCAATTTGACAAAATCGTCTAGCATCATGAATTTGTCCTCTTCTACGGAGACGCGCAAAAATTGTGGTCGCAACGTTCTCAAAGAGGTCACCTCTGATATCCTCTTTGGCATGCGCTTAATACCCCAGCCTTCGAAATGCTGAAGATAATTAAGTTCATTAATCCATACTGGTAATGAACTGCAACACACAGGGATAGCAAGAAACAAGAGACTTTTCAGATGTCTCACACACTCCGGTACCTCCTTAATCCATGTCACCCTTATATCCAAGACTTTAAGAAGAATCATCTTTCCAAGAGACGCAGGCAATGTAGAGATTCTTGTGTAGCTCAAATCCAGAACGCGCAGTCCTCTCATGCTGTTAAACAAGTTTTCCGGAATGCTGGTAATATTCATATTCTGAGACAGTGAGAGTGTGCGGAGATAAACGGGACGGCTATCTGAGATGGCATAGTTGTCTAGATTTTTTTTTGCCAGTAAAATCCGACAGCAGCCCTTGGCACCACTGTATGTCTACAGACCTCCTCAACAGAAAAAACACATTTATTTTCTCTGGATATTTGTATGGCCAAATCATGCAATAAATCATGAATTTTACAGTATTTTTTTAAATAAGCGAAACTAACTTTCTCACATACTTGAATCAGACACAGCTGGGCAAGTTGATCTAACCAATCCCAGGCCATATCCCACGGATCCTCTCCTGCTGGGACGAATTCTTTTCCCAGTGCTTCTCCTATCCACAGATTTATCAAATACTCGGGATCTATCTCCTCATCCTCGGGAAAGAAGGAAAGATATGCAAAACACCGTTTAAGGTGTTCAGGCAAAGAATAATAACTCAGTTTCAATATTTCCATGACAGGGTCAGGGTCACCAATGCGAATATCTACTCTTTCGAGCTGACGGCGCTTCGACTCCCATTTGCTGAGATCTTTCTTGGCCAGAGATGCTGCTATCGTTTTGATAGCAAGAGGTGAATTTCCACATTGCTTTACAATCTTCCGACCCTCCTCTTCCATGTGCGGTGGACCTCTATTTCCCCCACGATCCTGAAATGCATAGGCACAAAACAACGTCCAACTGTTTTCATCTGACAAATTTTCCATTTCATAAATTGCAGCTTTTAAATTTAGAGCAACTTGCCTATTTCTTGTGCTAACCACAACTTTACAATCTTTATCAGATGGCAGACCAAGTTCATCAATCAGATTATTTTCAGTAGAAAGCGTCCACATATCATCTAGCACAATAAGAGATCTTTTCCCTTGGAGATGCTTGTGAATCAATTCAGCCGCTCTCTGTTCATTTACTTTCGCAATTTCACTTTCTGAATTTATGTGGGACGCTATAACATGTTGCAAATTCTTGAGAGAATAAGATTTAGAAATAGAGAGCCAAATGGAATGATCATACTTTGATTCCACGGTTTTGTAGACGTTTTGAAGAAGAAATGTTTTCCCCGAGCCGCCCATACCAACGACGGCTATAACTTGAACTGTTGGGTCTTCCAACAAGCCTTTTAAGTCTTCAACTTTGGAATCTATGCCCACTGGATGTGAATCTCTGGGAAGAAGACTAGATCTCTTCACCAGTGCTGATGTACTTGTTGACGCTGTTGCGTCTGCATGAAGACCTTTCTGATGTTCTCCAACTTCCCCATGTCTTGGGAAGCCCTCAAATGTCTTCCCAACCTCTTGTTGCACAGCCAAGGTGATCGTTTCACACAGCCTTTCGACATTACTGACAATTTTAAGGGAAAAGAGAATTCATAAACGTTTCAAATCAATATGGAGAGGGTAAAAAGGAATAATTAAAACACTTAATCTTAATGAATTGAAAGCAAACAATCGAAACAAAATAAGAAAAACTAAATGGCACAAATAACCTCAGCCTTACTCATTAGATGTGCTGAATTCGTAGCCAGAGATGAGTGAAGAAGAGTGGAGGGCTTCTTTCCATTGTAGAAACCTCTCGCTGCTGAATCTCTTCCTTTTTTCATGTTGAGCGAATGCAGGTGCATAAATTCCCTTGTCAGGGTAGCGAAGGTCAGTAGGTTTCACATCACAAAATACAGGAATAAACAGAGCCTTGGTTTTGAGCATGTGAACCAGCTCATCTAGACACCAAAAGGACTCCGCATATCGTGGTGAGAAAATGGCGATCTGCACTCTAGAACAGTTTATTGCATCTTCTATGGCAGAGGTAATTAACTGTTCCGCTTTTAATTTTTGATCATCAAGAAATGTCCAACATCCCTCTTCCTCCAGTGAATCGTAAAGTGCAAAAGCCACAGTAGCTTTGACATCAGGGCCTCGGTGGTTGATGAATGCATCAAATATATTTTCAGAGGAGGAAGACCCAGTTAAAGTTGCCCGTTGAAATGCACTGTGAGAACGCTTGTGAGATGAGGAGGAAGATGCCATGAACTCAAAATGCCAAAGAGGAATGGAAAATGTAACTCAGATTGATCTGGATTTTGATAAAACTAGAGAAAATTTGAAAGATTTAATGCAGGCCTAACGTCTCTACAATAATTCACTCAAACACGCTTTCTCTCAAATATCTCTTTTCGAATGATGGTCTTAAGAAAAGTGGGTCCCTAGAATATGCCGTTTTTGTAACAAGGGTATGGTGGAGATGGAATGGCACTTTATCATAGAATGCTCAGCATATAAAGACATCCGGGCCAGCTATGGGGATACGGTGCAGGTTGACAATTTAAATACCTTGTTTGAAGATTCAAGACTCGACAAAATTGCAAACTTCATCATCAAAATTCACTCTCGAAGGGTTGATCTCGAACGGCGCCTCCATTTTGTCTAGGGCTGTGCTGTGGGTTGTTCCGGTGCTGATCTTGGGTCCATAGGCTTCTTTGGCCTTGTGGACGTCATTAAAATATTTCATTTCATTTCATTTCATTACACGACTTGACTTTGTCTCAGAGCTCACATGACAAGTGGTCTGTCAATAATGAAAATGATGGGACCCACTCAGACTAAATGCTGAGATGATCAATATCACCCATGTGAAATATCCGTGCAAAGTTGAGACGCGGTAAATCTCAATTAGGTAGCCCATCCAAATTGCGTAAGGTAGAAGCAAGACCATTCATTTTCTGTAGGAGTTTTCATTTTCAAACTTTATTTTCGGATATTTTCGAACAACTCACAAGTGACAAATCTCCACAAAATTTTCTTTACGCGGTTTCATCCCTTTCAATGATTTTTGGTGAGGATAAAGACGTCTAAAGACGAGCATCGTTCCCCAAAATATCAGTGTTTATCCTCATCGGGACGTTTGAGTCCACACATTGAATTTTAGTGTTGGCTTGCTTATTTATTTATTTATACTTCAAATGCTGTGCAATCTTTCATACGGTGTACGTTTTAGTCTAGAGTTATAATCTTCACTAATTTTCACTAATTGCAATTGTATCTCATTTTTATTAACAAGGTTCTCAGGAATTGATTGGAATAGAAAAGGCAGAGCCATTATACCTCTACTGATTAATTGCAAATATAATTCTAGTCTATCTTAGGATCTTAATTATATAGATTATTAGTGAAACTTATTTTTATGAATAGGCAATTTTTATTTTATTCTTTTTTATCAAAGTTTTTATATATTTGTATAAAAAATGTGTTAATTTAGTAACTTTTCAGCAAATTCCACTTTCATGTGTTTTGAATATTAATGTCAAGAATAACAATACAACAACTCAACCATCACACCATGCCACTATTGACAGTAATTAAATATAATATAATATAAATATACTTTATTAATTATTATGATCAATAATATTATATTAACATATTAATTATATTATTAATATTTGTTATAATACACATAATTTGTCCTCTAGTTCCCTTAAACATATAAATTTTAGAGAGGGATAAAATAATCAATCATTGCATCAAAGTTTTATTCTAGTTGCATCTTTGGGATGCATAGTTAGTTTTTCCTTACCAAGAGTAAAAGGTTGAGATAATTATTTTGAAATATCAAGGTTAAGAGATATAGTAATCTAACCTTAAACTTTATTGCCCATTCTTAATGAAACACTAAAACCTTGTTTAAAGATTAGTGTGAGATATGGTATCTATTGGTGATATTAAATAGTTAATAAATTGTGTAGCTTCTATCTAAAGATTCCAGTGTTTTATTTCATTTGTAGACTAGTCATTGCATTTATGACACTCTAATTAAATCAGGTCGAAAACATAAGGGAAAAGGGTACGTATATGCAATTTTTACTATGATAATATTATTGTTTACTAATAATCTTAGTTGGTATAATGGGATTGAAGATCTATATGGATTTCAAAATATGAAAATGAATAATTTAAGAAAGAAATTGAAAGATGTACAAAACAATTAAATGTGGAAATATAAAAAGAAATAATGTTAGTTTGATTATTGAAGAAGTGATTCAAGTGAATGATCTACAATCTAAAATGTCTTGAGATCTGTAATACATAATATAAAACTAATATTCTACTAAGGATCAAAATACTCCTCTTCATTGTATAGGGTTGAGTCTATAGTCACAAATTTATTCTTATTTTATTTTCTAAAAATAGAGAAAACCATGTAGAAAACCTAATAAAATTACGTTAGATGTGCATAAAGTCTATGATATCATTAAATATTAAGAAGTATATCTATTATGTTACCAAAGGCAAGATCTTGGGCTATATCATATTTTAGATGGATATTTCTATAGACTTGGATATAATCAAAACAATTCTCAAGATTCCTCTTCTCAGAGGCAAGAAAGTGGAAGATCATTTCTTGGAAAGATAAAATTTGTTTGAAAGTTTGTATTAGGATTCATAAATATTGTCTGTTCTCTTAATAAGAAGTGAAAATTAGTAAAAAATAAAAAGTAGTAAAAGCCAGTGACAAATAGATAAACATGATACTATTGTTAACCCTACTTTATAAGGAAAGCCACCATTACAAATAGATAATGAAAATAATGAAATATTTATATTTCTACATAAAAGATCTTGTCTAACAAGGGAAAAAAATGATGTAGAGAAATAACTTAAAGTCCGTAGAGCTTCCCCAAGAGAGAGGAATGGAGTTTCTAGAGAGAGAAAATCCAAAAAAGTTCCTTGAAAATGAGAATAAAACTAGTTTTTTTTCTCAGACAAGCAAGAGGCATTACTTTCTCAATTGGGTGTTACCACACATCATGAGTAAGCCACATGAAAAGTATATTTTTGAACTTTGGGAATACTTGGGGTGCTAGTGTGTCACATGGATGTCTACACATTGTGCTATCGTAAAAAGAATTCTAGAAAAAAAAATCCATGTGTTCTTAGTAATAAACAAAATACATTATGAAGGTTTTTTGTTTTTGTAAAAATATTAAAAAATCATACTGTGGGTGTGTCGAATGTGGAGAGTTATTCTAATGTCAACACAAACCTTAATGAGACGATTTACATTCAAATTTTGAAGCAAGTAAAACTACTCTATTCGTAATACAATGAAATCTTTCAAATACATATCATTGTCCTCTATTTCTAGGGATTTATTAAACCGTTTGGCCCTCAAATTTCTATGGGCACAAAGGTTGTTAAAATGACTACCTAGAAAACGATATTTGATGCTTAATATGCAAGCTAAGATGATTCCTATGTGCAAATGTGTGCTGGAAGAATTAGTGGTATGCTTCTAAATGAAACGAGATGATGGAATTGATGATGAATACGATGATAAACAAAAGATGATGTTGATGATAGATGAAAAAGTGGAGATGAGTGAGATGATATGAAACTATAGTGAACTATCCATGATTATGCATATGCTCAAATGCAAACATAAAAAAAACTAACCTAAAATGTAACTATGATGCAATGGGGATGATAAAATGTAACTATGAAGCAATTAATTAATCTAAGATGAGAATGCAAAGTAACACATGATATGAAAACTAAGTATAAGACTCCATGAAAGCTCCAAGCTCCTACGAAAAACCTGCATGGTAACAATACTCAAAGTGTGGATGAAAAATGGCATTATAAGACTTCCAATTTATATCTCAAAATAGCATTATAACATTACTCAAAAGGTGGCTAATAAATGCCAAGGAAAGAGGGTGTATTTATAGGGTTTCTCAAAAATTTTGTGAGGTGGCACCTATCAACGATCTAGATTTGAGGGAGAAATAATAAATGGTGGAGATGAAAGGAATCAGGATGTTGTCCCCTTGACCAAAGACAACATGCCATGTGTGTGGAGAGAATCCTTTGACCAATTGGAAACATTCCAAATGTATGGGATTCCCAAGTGTGTGAAACAAAGACCCATGCGCTCCAAATTTGTTGGAAGTGTGAGGGAATAAAGCCATGTGCTTTTTCTCATTAGTGGAAGTGTGTGTGAGGATAATTCTAATTAATAATTAGAATTATTTATTTTCATGTGACCTTTATGAGGTGGCACACAAAAAGTTGTAGAAATGTGCTCTAATTCTTAATTAGGATTAAGGAAGGTTAATTAAATAAACACATTTAGGGTATTTTATTTATTTAATTATTTAGAAGAATGTGAATTAGAAGAATTAAAAGGAAAGTGAACAATATAAATAAAGTAAGAGCTTATTTATATGTAGTTGAAACATTAATCAAATAGGTTGTATTTAATTAACTAAATGTGATGACCGTTTTTAGGTATATACATTTTTCCCCTCTTTGAAGTAATGTGTTTACATGTTGCTTCAAAGAAAATTTTAAAGTCAATGCTCATAAAAGATTTTGATGCCCCAGATGATGCAAGATTTTGATGCCCCAGACTTTTGAATTTCAAGTATTGACAGATATATGCCCCCTCGGGAGATAAATCGGTGAATTTTGGAGTTCTTGAATTTTTTTGATGATTTTTGACGATTTGATGATGATATGATGCAGAGATGATTTATCTCCCAATAAAGAAATACTAATTTTTCCAGTTGATTAAATGTTGTCATGCTTTGCCTCCTTGTGTTTGATGTTTGATGATCACGTTCAACCGATTGTTTGATTTGATGATGTTTGATTATGTTGATAGAAAAATTGACCTCATGATAGGTGAGGATCAATGATAGGATGATGATGATTGACCTCATGATAAGTGAGGATCAATGATAGGATTGATGATTGACCTCATGATAGGAGAGGATCAATGATAGATTGATGATTGATGATTGACCTCATGATAGGCGAGGATCAATGATAGCTTGATTGATTGATGAACCTCATGATAGGCGAGGTGCATTGATAGATTGATGATTGATGGACCTCATAATAGGCGAGGTGCATTGATTGATGATCCTCATGATAGGCGAGGTTGGATTGATTTGATGAACCTCATGATAGGTGAGGTTGAGTTGATGGATGAACCTCATGATAAGCGAGGTTGAATCGATTGATAAGATTGTTGATTTGCGATATGCTATAATCATAGGAAGATTTCTACATCTGGTGTAGGCAGATTCAGATTTCATTGGGCAATGTGGTTTGACTTCTCTGATTGATTGATATGCCCTAGTATAGGATTGATTAATGTAATGAGACTTGATGATGTACTGAGACCTAATGTATACACCGATTCAATTGAGACATTGATGATGTACCTCTTGATTTGAGACATTATGATATAGTGCCACTTTTGATATTAATGTATCTCTCCATACTTTGGGATATCCTCGTACACTTTGACATTATGATTTTTGATGTTATATGATATGCAGTGATGATTATGATCAATCTATGTGACTATGATGTTCATATGATGATGATGATGATTATGATGGATGCATTTGATTTTTATTTTATGATGATGATGATATGATGCTATGGATGCAAATGATGATGCAACTGATGTGTTATGATCCTAGGATGCTTTTATGAATGATGCCTATATGATGTATGTGATGGATTTTATGTTTTTGTTCTTTTCTAATGCAAATAAATGATGCAATGGATGAGTAAATGATCACATGATGATGCATATTTTTGTTGATGTTTATGTGATGTTTATATGTGATGATGATCATGATGATTTTTTTGTGATGATTATGATTATGCAATGTAATGTGATTTATTATGCAAATGATGTATGATGTTCTATGCGATTATTATGATTATGCAATGTGATGTGATTTATGATGATTATGCAATGTGATGTAATTTAGTACGACTATGCAATGTGATGTGATGCATGACTTTAAATGTTCAAGGCCTTAAGCTTGAATAAGTGAGTCTTTCCAACTTCCAAAAGTTGTGGGAATAGTGCAGTAGATTGATCTTTTAAGCTTCATAACTCTGACATATTTCCCAACTTTCTTAGAAATCTGAAGAGATTCACTTATTTAAGCGTAGTGGATGACATGATTTTGATGTTGGAAATGATATGCAATGTATGTCCTTTTTTATTTTCTTTTGTATTTTTTGATGCAAATATTATGATGGAATGTATGAATGTAATTGAGATGATAATGTTTTCTAAGATATGCAAATGATGATGCAACTGATGTGCAACTAAATGAGAATGTTGTGTTTTTTTGGTTAATGTCCAGTGTACTCAATCCATTAATAATAGAGATGACACCATTGTGAAATTGATTTAGCATTGAAAAACCCCATAAATACACATGCAATACTAACATGAATGCAGTCTAACTTAACTATGCAAATCTTGTTTTTAAAAGTTGACATTTATATTAACCAATTTGTCATACTTTTTATCATCATTGGGCCTTTAAAATCTTGAAAGTGAGTACAAGCATCGATGGCATATTTTAGACCAAGATGACCTGAGTACTACTTCCATGATGTTTTAAAATTGCAAGTTAACACAAGCATCTAAGTATAATTAAACCGAGATGACCTGAGCATCGCTTGCATAAATAGACAAGAGTTAATCTTTTTCCTATGCAAATTTAGAATGTCATCAGTGATACTTTGTAGTGCACGTCTCACGATAACTTGCATAACAATAATGATAAACTCACAGACAACAGACAAAGAAAAATCATACTCCTTCCTTGCTCCTCTAGTTCGATACATCATCGAGGACTCGAGAGATATGATATCAAAAATCAAAGTAGAGCAGTTTGAACTTCCGTGTTTAACATGATAAACCCTTGATTTAGAAAGATCATCATCCATTTGAAGTTTGTGTTTGTAACTTTGGTCTAATGACTGTTTTCCTGTTGTTTCAAGCTCAAAGTTTATTTGCCCCTAGTGAGTGCAGGATTTTTCCCCTAGTCCAAGGTGAGACACAACCATGATGACCAAGACCTAACCTAAAGACCTATCCTAGGGGCCTCGAGGGTTGATTAATAGATTAGCCTTGCCTATGTTATACATGCAGAGACCATGTAGTTCGACTAACAACCCAACCAAGATTTACAAGACGAAAATATGAACATAACAGACACCTAAAATACTAACCTAAATGTCTCGAGGGACAATCAAAGATCACCCCTGCCTACGTTCAAAGCTCAGAGATGACGTAGTTCAAATGACAACTATGTTTTTGACTTTTTGACTTTTTGACCTATTTTTGGGATTTTTGATTTGTTTTGAATGTTTTTGGGATTTTGATACATGTTTTGAATGTTTTGGGATTTTAATATGTTTTGAATCTTTTGGTATTTTGATATGTTTTGAATGTTTTAGGATTTTGATATGTTTTGAATGTTTTTGGGATTTTTGATATGTTTTGAATGTTTTTGAGATTTTTGATTTTCTGACCTTGAGAATGTTCAAGAATCCAATCCAATGCAAGACATGCCCCCAGTGTGATATGATAGGAAAAACTAATTTTTAGAATGGGTTGAGTAATTCTAGGGGATACCATGATACAAACACTGGATCAAGCTATGGTGCAAGTATGGAAGTGTGACAAATGGAGATATGAAAGCATGATGGATAAATGATGCAAAGCAAGTCACGTAGCCCAAGATAGATGGAGAGTACTTATTTTACGCGAGGTGCATGTTTGTCAAGTTTTCACCAAGGTACTTGCCCAAAGCACCACCGAAGTGGTTTTCACTAGAGGACAATCTTTTTTCATTTACTATTTTTCAATCCTTTTTCTGATTTTTTTAGATTTTTTTGCATTTTTTTGCATTTTTTGTATTTTTCCAGGACCTTTACCAATGCATTGGATGAGCTAGGTTTAAAACCTTTTGAGATGCAAGTTGTTGAGGGGTTTGTCAAATAGATTCCCTTTTGGTGTGGATAACTGAGATGCTCTTGATCCAAAGATTGATACTATAACAAAGGGACCTAGCCAGTTAGGTTCAAATTTTCCCTTCTCTCAAAGATTGTTGATTATGGGGATTTTATTTTAAGACTAAGTCGCCCACTTGAAATGATCTAGGTATTACTCTATGATTATAGCTCCTAGATATCCTTTGTTGATAATCTTTTAGGTAATCAACTGCATGTTGTCAGCGTTCAACCAATAGTTCTAATTCTTGTAGCCTAGATACTCTGTAATCCTCATCCAAAATCATCCCTTTAAGTGACACACACAAGGATGGTATCTCAACCTCAATAGGTAGAATAGCTTATAATCCATAGACAAGAGAATAGGGTGTTGCTCCTGTCAGGGTACGAATACTGGTTCTGTAAGCCACAATGTCAGGTTTAGTTGAACATGCCAATCACGTCCAACTTCATTGACAATTTTCTTCAAAATCTTCCAAGTACTTTTTGAAATCATCCACCATCCTCTTGTAGGGCAGCAAATTTTCATCCTTTGTTTGATAATCATTATTGACTTGGTTGATGACCAGTTGTGAGTCACCATAGACTAGCAATTCCATGATTTTCCATTCAACAACTATCTTGATTCCAATGATCAATGCTTCATATTCAACTATGTTGTTGGTGAAGGGGAACATTAATCTGTAGGATTTAGGAATTGTGTATCCTTGCTATGAAACAAATAGGATTCTTTCACCTGATCCATGTTATGTATAAGAGCCATCAAAGTATAGCAGCCACTATTGTGTAGATATGGTTAGGATATCATTATCAGGGAATTCAATGTTCATTGGATTGTTATCTAATAATGGTGCTTCAGCTAGTTGATCTGCTATGGCTTGACCTTTAATTGCTTTCCTATCCACATACTGGATGTCAAACTCACTCAATATCATGACCCACTTGGCTAACCTCCCTATTAAAGCGGCTTTGCTGAGTAAGTACTTTAATGGGTCAATTTTGGCAATGAGTTTGATGGTGTGAGTCAGCATGTAATGCCTCAATTTTTGTGTAGCAAATACAACCGCTAAGCAGGATTTCTCAATAAAGGTGTAATTGATCTTATAACCATTTAGGGTCATGTTGATATAATAGATGGCTCTCTCCCTTCCTGTAGAATCTTCCTGTGCTAGTAAGGCTCCCAAAGATATCTCAGTTGTTGCAATGTATAATAATAGTGGTTTTCCCTTGACTGGTGGTATCAACACAGGCGGTGTCATCAGGTATTGCTTTATTTGACTAAAGGCAGCTACACATTTGTCATCCCACATGAAAGAGACATTCTTGTGTAATAAGTGGTTGAAAGGATGAGTTTTATTAGCTAGTTGTGCAATGAATCTTCTGATGGATTGGAACCTTCCTTGTAATTATTTGAGTTGACTAATGTTTTAAGGAGGAGGAATTTCCATGATGGCTTTGACCTTTTCAGGATCCACCTCAATGCCTTTAGCCGAGACAATGTATCCCAATAGTTTAGTTGATGTTACACTAAACACACATTTCTTGGGATTTAACCCCACCTTGAAATTCTCCAATCTTGTGAATATTTTGTCTAGAATCTCTAAGTGTCCTTCTCTAGTGTAGGACTTTTCCAACATATCATCTACATAGTCTTCCATAAAATTATGTATCATGTCATGGAAGATGGTAGTCATAGCTCTCTGATATGTAGCTCCAACATTTTTCAACCCAAAAGGCATCACATTCCAGAAAAAAGTGCCCCAAGGACATGTGAAGGCCATTTTATCTTGATCTTTAGGTGCTAGATTTATTTTGTTGTATCCTGAAAATCCATCCATAAGTGATAAAATTTTGTTCCCAGCAGTCAAGTCTACAATCAGATCAATGTTTGGTAGAGGAAAATCATATTTTGGATAGGCTTTGTTAAGATCCCTAGAGTTCGTGCATATCCTGATGCTCTTATCTGGTTTGGATACTGGAACAATGTTTGATATCCACTCGACATAGTCAATATATCTTATAAATCTTGCATCTAATAGCTTCTTCAACTCAACTTTCACTAGAAGGGTGATATGGGGATGCATCTTTCTTAGTTTTTTCTTTACCAGTTTTATGCCAGGTGGTAATGATAAGTGATGCATAATGAGTTCTAGATCTATGCCTTGTATATCAACATATGACCAAGAAAATTTGATTTTCCTCTCCTCAAAGAATTTGGAAAAATGAGGTTTCTCCTCTTCTATCATGGATTTCACTAAACACAAGGCCTTCACTATCTCAGTTGTCCCAACATTGATGGATTGTGTAGGTTCTATTAGCATTGAAGATCTCTCTTGATAATGTTCTAGGAGAGTGTCAAACCTTCCATCTCTTGGTGCCTTAGAGAGGTTTTCACCTTGAGTTATGCTCTTTGTTTTTACTTTTTCCTGATTTAATAGTTTCGTTAGATGGTTTTCACTATTAGACCCATTTCTTATATTTTTCATTTTGTAGCTGAAAGGTTTGACACTTCCTTCATCAGGATCTTTGTTCTAAGATTCACTGGTAGAACATGTGTTAGGATTATTAGAACATAGGAATTTCACAAGGGCATCATCATTTGAAAAGGTGGGTATGTCAAGCGGCTCATTTTGATCCCAATCAATTAGTACATGATGCATTAAAGACAAGGAATCATTAGATTAGCCAAGGTCACAAGGTGTAAGCATCGGGATAGCCCTGTTGTTAAATTTTCCAATGAGGTCTAATATGTTACTCTCTTCCAACGTGTCTATCTCACTCGAAGAATGATTGTCTTCACTTGAGTCAATGACATATTGTGATCCATATTCAAGTGGTCTAGAACCAGAACTTTTTCCTTTCATACATATTAGTGTATACCTTTGGATTACATCAATCTCTTTGTCATGGAAAGATTCCTCAGAGAGGGAATCCAATTCATATTCATTGGAATCTGTTTCATGATCCTCACTAGCCTATAGTTGTAAGATTCTTTCGATAGCCCTTTGAGTAGCTTTCTCTTTTAAGTCTTCCCTATAGCCTAGTCTTGTTTTGTCTTTGGGATTCATTGTGATGAGCTGTATTGGTTCACTAATTCCTTCTTTTCTTTTACCCAAAGGACCATTTCCCTCATATCCTATTTTTGTCAATATTTTCTGACCTTTTCCATACTTATCTATGCATTTATTGGACACTAATACCTATGAAGGTTCTTCATCTTTGCATAACCAGTTTAGGACATCCTTGTCTTCTGATTCCTCCACTTGAGTGCTTTCTTTTATAAACTTCCCATCAAAGAGAATGATGGGTTGTAAAGATTGTTTTCTTGAGGTGGATGGTTGTCCATGTGACTTAGGAGAAGATGAAAGTTGTGATAAGTATGAAGATTGCTCAAATGAGTATTCCCCCATGCCCTTGTCTTTTATTTGGATCTTTTTTAACTGTTTTGATAAGGCATCAAATTGAATTCCATTCTTGCGTGAAATGGAGTCAATGACCCCTTTGTCTTTTGATTGAGCCCTTTCCTCATACTAACTTGACGAAGAACCCATTGGACTTTCTTTGTTTGATGGATCAGAGTTGATGACTTCTCTATTATGTGGTACAAAGGTATCTTGACTTGTTCTGAGTGCACTGCAATATTGGGGATTGTTAGAATCAACAACAATGGTGACCTCCTGTCCATTGAAAGGAAATTTTAGGAACTGATGATAGGTTGATGGTACCGCTTGCATTTCATGAATCCATGGTCGTCCCAAGAGTATGTTATATGTCAATTCCTTTTCTAACACCTGACACACTATATCTTTGACAATTGGTCCCACTTGAATGGGTAAGATGATCAATCCTTGGGAGGATCTTTCTTCATTATCATATGCTTTTATGGTGATTTTCCTTCTAGGATCAATAGCATTTTCAGAATATCCTAATTATGCACAAACAAGCTTGCGAGTGTAGATATTTAGGCCTGCTCCTCCATCTATAAGGACATGTTTGACGTGATGTTTATGGATTCAGACTCCGATGTGGAGAGAAGCGCTATGTGGATGGGTGGTGGATGCATCGTCATGTTCAAAGAATGATAAGCAATGAGGTGTAGTCAAATGTCCCACCATAGCTTGAAATGTACATACTAGATTGTTTGGTACTATGGTGGCAACTAAAGCTTGTTCCAAAATTTCTTTGTGCGCCGGTGAAATCTTGAGAAGTTCCAATATGGATATTTGAGCAGGTATCTTTTGTAACTGATCAATGATGTTATATTGAGTTACAAGAAAAATATTTATTTTGGATGTGGAAGGAGTAGCTCCTTTCAATGTTACCTTGGCTTGTCCTCTTGTAATCGCATTAATAGGTGTATTGTCTTGATCGTTTGTGATTTTGATTACGTTAATTTGATTGTCATTCACGTCAACGCTAGTGCTCAGATTTCTAGGTACAAGGTCATTGATTTGATGTGAGATGGTTTCACCATTGTGTTGGATTTCAGTAGTGGCATCCTTCCCTTCACTTCCAATTTCAATGTCTTGGATGGAATTCTCAACCATCTCAATACAATGAATGGTATAATCATAAAAATAGCTTATATTCTTGCCTTTGGTATTCGATGTAGAGGACTCTCCCTTTTCATAATTGGGTAAAGGGTTATTGAACACTTCTTGATCATTGTTTGTTTGGGGTTCTTCAATGTGTACCTTTTTGTTATCAATGAGATATTGGATTGAGTGTTTTAATTGCCAACAATCTTTCGTCATATGACCCTTGTTTTGATGATAATCATAGTAATGGGCATTGTTCCACCAAAAGGGTTTGACTTGTGGATCCCAGTTTTGTGCTTCTAGAACCATGATAAGATTAGCCTCAATAAGTTCCTTTAAGGTAGAATCTAAGGATTGTCCCAATGGTGTGAATTTTTGTCGATTGGAAGGTTTTGGAAATGATGTTGCTTTAGTCCCTAGATTAGTCTGATTGTTGTTTTGGATAACATTTGGAGTGTTGGGAGGATTGTTGGTTTGATTAGTCTTGGTGGTAGCTGCTGTTAGGTTGAATATGGGTTTGGTATTTTGATTTTCAGCTATGACCTCATTGGTACCCATGTTCTTGTTTCATTGCCAAAATTTAGGTTTGTTAGAGGAAGTGGATGAGTTGTTTTCATTGTATACCTTAATGACCCCTCTTTTGACTAAGGCTTCTTCGATCTTAATTCCATTTTCAATCAATTTTTTGAAGGTAGGGGGACATTGTAATTCTAATCTATAACTCATCTCATCGTTTAGGTTTGCAATGAAAATCTCTATCTTTTCCTTTCTGAGCATGCGATGAGAATACCTTGTGAACAATCTCCTCCATTTTTGCAAGAAAATTAGAAAGGACTCAACCTTTTTCTATTTCAAGTTGCAAAGGTCTTTCTGTTGGAGTTATGGATAGACACTGAGAGGGGGGGTGAATTAGTGTCTAAACTTTTTCAATTTTTGAATAAGACTTTTAATTCTGATTTCCTTTTCTATCAACAACAGAGTAGAGTAATCACTTTGAAAGCATTTATGAAAAGGGGTAAAGAAAGATATGAAAAAATTAACTTAGTCCATTAGACAACTTATGCAAATCTGATTTGAGTGAGATATCTTGCATTTTCCAAAACAATTATGGCTGACATTGATTAACAATCAAAGCATGATGACAATGTAGGTGTAACTCATAAGACTATGCAAATGAAGATCAACATTATTGACTCACTTCTTAAACAACTGATTAGAATGCAACTTTATAAGACACTGCAACAACAGTGTAATAGAATGACACAAGAAATGTATTGAGACAACAAACACCTTTAGAAAATTATAACAATTCTTGAGCAATGAATCAAATTTGAACTTTTATGCTTCCTTTTGAATTAGACTCTTCAACAATGACTTGTGCAAGATATTTAAAATAAATATTTGTAGAGATGAAGGAACTAATATTCAACAATGTTCAGATTGATAAAAATTATCACAATCAATAAACATTATGACATCAAAACAAAGAGACCATAAGACAAAGGATTTTCCAAGTGGAAAACCCTCCTGGGGTAGAAAAATTGCTCCTAAACTGCCTTACTGGCTTAATCTTCAAAAACCACTATTAACAATGCCTTATAGGCTAATTTCTTAGCACCAACTCAAGAAGCACCAACCCCTTACTCAAATTTTTGAATTACAATAACATAGAGCATCTCTCTGTTTCTTAGATAAGCTCACTCATACCTCTCTATCTAATGCCCTAAAGATTCAACATGAATCCTTAAAATATTAAATAAACAATTTTTATAACAGAGCTTTTTCACTATTTCATTTTTGATACAACAACAAGTTATGATATCATAGAATCACCTCTCTTTTCCTTCACAATGATCAATCACTATGTTTATATATATTTTCAAATATATGTCTACCAAAAGAAAAATCTTCATAGACTTCATTTTCAAAAGAATCTAAAACCTCCATCCTATTTTAGAAAATGGACTAGTTGAATGATGATAATCAGAAAATGGATAATAAATTTGTGTAGCGCCTGTACAAAAGGCCGTTTCAAATTCTAATAGAAGATTTCAAGTAATGTTCCCTTTTTCAAGCTGCAAGAATTTGTCAAAACCAGATCTGAAAGTGTAGAAATATGAACAAGTAAAATATCATTTCCATTTTTGAGAAAAAGACCAAAAGAATCTAATTTCAAAAGCCTTATGCAAATAATCATCATTTTTGTAACAAATGAAATGAGTCCTCAATGAAACTAATAGATTTTTCAAAATGCACGACTACCCAACAACTAGAAGTCACAAACCCTCAATGCAAGAACAAATAGAAATAGTATTCTGTCAGGGCATCAATTATTTCTTCAGTAACTGAAATACGTTAACTTATGACACAAAAAAAATTTCTTATGCCTTTTTAGATTCGAGCAAGAAAACCAGTGACTTCCATTTGCTAAATATAAACACCAAATGATGGAAATGATACCTGTTCATGCAACAAGAAAATCAAATAAATACCAGACATTCAATGCCAACCACAATAGCTACCCAGGTTTTTAACTCCCATTGACTTCCTTTGAAAGAATACAATCGAAAAAATATTTTCATGCACAAATAAATCCCATATGTTGGTCGAGCTCTCATAATGAGCTAATTTCTGCAACAAAAAGTGATGATAGAGAGAGCTGAGAGCATATTCGCTATAGAAAAGAGACCATTCTCATGGTGGCGGTGTGGCTAGGGTTCCATACTCAGCCAAAAAAGAAAATCACAAAAATCATTTTTCCCTAACCAAGTCTCTTCTCAAGTCAATCGATGACTTTTCTAGAATTATTAAAGTTTTGAAGTCCAAAGACAAATCACAACATAATAATAATCAACTTAAAAGATGTATGAGTTCCCTGTCACATCAATTTCAAAGAATGTCGACCATATTATTACCAACTCAAATGCTAAGTCGCACTCCATAATTTGCATACAGGCTGTCGATATATAATGATCATCAAATAAACTTTATTCTAAGTCAAAGATCCTCTAAAAATTCTGACTTAGAAGAATGATGGTTGCCAAGTAATTTTTTACTTAAGTCAAACACCAACAAATATAGAGCCAATGTGATAACGAATGTTGACTATCAAGGTTGAGACATATCAAAACTAGTACAATAAAAAAATTAAATGAACTATATGAAATATGGTAAGCCTGAGTGAGATAAAAAATACACTAAGTGTAATATGCAATGTAAACCATATCTCATGAAGAACCCTGATTACTAATCAAAGCCAAGTCAAAGCCATGTGTGGCTTTACCTCTAATAGAGTTTCATGAAAAATCTCAATGATAATTGAATATCATATGCCAAGATTATATTGAAAATGAAGGCATTGATGTCTCAAATCCAAGTTTCATTGATTCAATAACCATACTACCTGAGACAAAGTAAGTGCTTGATAAAGCAATGCAAATAAGCAATGAACCAAAGTTATGTGCCATGTTTATCAATAGTAAGATATACCAACTAAAACCATATTGCCATAGACATTACCTTCATTTGTATATGCCTTGAATCAATATACCTGTCATGCAATAAAGAAGGGCCACCCAGTCAAAATGAAACCCATCTAAATAACCTATACCAAGCCTTATCAACACTATCAGTCCAATAAACATCTGAAGATATATTGCATTCATAAATCTGAACCACGTGAGTAATATCAACATGAAAAACTTGAATCATCATAAACATATGCAAATGAATGTCTGAGAGTGAAGTAGCCTCAAGATTCTGTAACCTTTGAATCGTGACCAACATACCATGAATTCCATCAATAAGGTGCATCAATTATTCAATGTACATATATGAGGACCAAGAAAGTGATTTTGTCATCAAGGACAAACCATGAACACAACTGAGATCCAACACTTTCATGGTGATAGCATGTTGGATGTTGTAAGAGTATTGAGTGAGAAATCTATTGATCAAATCTTCAAATGTTTTGATGGGGGGTGTAATATTTGAAAACCATTCAAGGCATGTCCCTCCTAGACTTTGTGGAAACAGTCTCATTAAATAAGTTTCCTCATGTGCAAATTCTAGACTCATAGTTTGGAATTCCCTTATGTGATCTAATGGATCAGTTGTACCATTGTACTTATCATACTTTGGAAATTCACTATATTTAGGGAAAGGAATCATGTTGATGGATGGATTAAAGGGATAAGGAAAAATTTCCTCTATCAAGTATCATTTCGAAGTTCCCCTTTGCATTTCTAGGACTTTTTGTTGAAGGTTCTTCATTTGGTGAGTTAAAGTAACCATTTGTTTTGTTTCATTTTTGGGCTTTTGGAGAGGCGCTTTTAAGATGTTGATATCAAAATCAGGGGGAAATTTGAATCCTTGATTGGCTAACATTAATAGCTATTATTCCCCATCTTTTTCAAAAATCTTTTCCAAAAACTTATGGAAGTTGGGGTCTTGTTCCACTTGTTGGATATCCTCATCGTTTATTTCTTCCCCTTGAGTGTTGTTCAGTCTAGGAATAGGGTTTTCTTCTACATCAGTCATGTTGCTAGGGATCTCACTATTTTGAGGTTCAATGTCAGGAATTTCAATGTTGGGAGTTTCGATATTGAAAGTTTCGCTACTCGGACTTCCTATGTTTTCTGTTTCAAATTCGGGTGTTCCAAGTTGCTTGTCTTTGAGTCTCCTCTTTTATGATCTTGTTTGGATGGGCATACAAATTTTATGATTTAGACTAAGCTTTGATATAAGTTTGAAATAGTACCAAGGATTACAACTAAGTCAAATAGAATGACAAATTCTATTGATTAGAATAAGTTTGATTTGATTGCATGACATAGTTTCATGATTAAAGGATGACAAATCCCAGAGATAAAACTAGGTTGTACAAGCAAAGATGTGATGGATATTGATGATTTAGGCACCTTGAAATGTTTAGATCTAGGTTTATTTTGGAAAGTTCCACTTGCATAGGTTTGTTTCGACAATTTTGAGACTTCTAAGGTATCTAAGGAACAATCTTGGACTCAAAGTTTTGATTCAAGGTGTGTAATTAAGGTATTCAAAACATTGGAAAATTCTTGGATTTTGACAATAGTACATCATGTATAACTCTAGATTGGTTTTGCAAGCTCTCTTGTAAAAATTGAAGGTTAACCTTTCTCTAAATTAGTAGAGCATAGACAGACGTTTTTGATGTTGTTTTGTACTAAGAAGTTTGATCTTTGGTTTTCTAATCTTGACCTTTCATGAAATCATCATGTAAACCACATATTCTGACTCTATTTTTCCTAAGGAAAGGTGGAACACCGCTAAAAGGACTAATTTTCTGAAGATGGATGGACCTAAGTTACTTACT
The DNA here is from genome assembly GCA_007258455.2 of Sequoia sempervirens. NCBI lineage: Eukaryota > Viridiplantae > Streptophyta > Pinopsida > Cupressales > Cupressaceae > Sequoia > Sequoia sempervirens. The sequence continues at coordinate 403,717,451 of VDFB02193867.1, forward strand.
TGTCTACCTCAATGAATGTAGTTCTAAATCAAGGTTTTCACTTTCAAAATGTAACATTTTTTATGGTGTTTTGTTTGAGTTTCATTTTGAAGACACATCAAGCAGAATATACACTCCTAAGGCTGTGTAAGACTATATTCTTTTAGATTCCACGTGGGTTTTACCCCAACCACACTATCTTTAGTGGATGAATTCAGAAGCTTGGTTGCATTGGCTCCCCCTTACAATGCACTCCCTTCTCAGGCCAACTAAGCTTCCAGTCCCCATGAAACTCCCATGGCAAACCGATCACCTCTACTAAAAACTACGAGAATGTGGATGCCTTGGCAACGACCGTTGTTGCACCAAAGAATAGATAAAGGATTTTAGCAAAACTAAAAAGGTTTTTAATGTAGGCATTATATTCATAGGGGATGACCCATGTGGCGAGAGTCATTTTTGATCCATCTCGTCAGAGCCATCCATGTGATACTTGAACTTTCCTCAAGTATCCACATTTATATCCTAGTTGGAAGTTGCTTGGCTTTAGCGTGTTACCGACTTGGGTCATTCCCTTGGGTGATTATGTTTTCCCACAAGGAAGGCCCTCTAGGATAAACAAAAGAATTAAAAGTACATAAATTGAAAAGGAAAGTTTGGTATTCTGATCACCCAGTTAAGGGGAGAGCATAGACCTATTGACACAGACAAAGCTAACAGTGTTCTTTTTAGAGCCCAAATGAAAATGATTTAATCTATGTGAAGATATTGCTTCACAACAAGCATGGGATTCATTTTAACCGCAAAATCAATGTGTGGTGACTACCCTAGGATTTCTTCTTTTTAAGTTCCATGTATGTCCTAGGATTGGTTCATTTTAAATTGATGTGTCTACCCTAGGGTTGCTTATTTTTAACCAGAAAAAAAAACTCTATCTGCGGAAGGCGTCAGACTCAAAACTTTGTTTAGTTACAACCTGTATGCACTAAAAGATCACCCATATGAGCTAAAAAAGACCTCATAAGCGCTACAGAAAACATTAAATGCACTAAAATAGACCTCATAAGTGTTGCAAAAAACCTTAAATGCGCTAAAAAAGACCTCATAAGCGCTGCAGAAATCCTTAAATGCACTAAAACATACCTCATAAGGGTTGCAGAAAACCTTAAATGTGATAAAAGAAATCCTAAATGCACTAATCTAAGAATGCAAAGATTTTAAAGTGAGCTAAAATACACCTCATAAGCATTGCAAAAAACTATAAATGTGCTAAAACAAACCTTATAAGCACTGCAAAAAACCTTAAATGCGCTAAAAGAAATCCTAAATGCACTAATCTAAGAATGCAAAAAAAAAATTGGACCATTTTAAATGAAGTGAGCTAATGGATGCACTATTCTATTCCCTATATCTATGCTAAATAAATTGTCAGATGCGCTGAAATAGTTCTCGGATGCGCTAAAAGCCTGTAGAAGCACTGAAAGAAGCCTTGGATGAGCTAAGAAAACCCACGTATGCGCTAAAATGTGAAACTTTCTGGAAAACTGAACACCAAAATATGAAATCCTATAAAAAAACCTGCAAGTAGATGTCAAAAATGGGGAAAACGCCCCACAATGGATGCCATTGTGTGGGTGTGTCGAATGTGGAGAGTTATTCTAATGTCAACACAAACCTTAATGAGACAGTTTACATTCAAAGTTTCAAGCACGTAAAACTACTCTATTCATAATACAATCAAATCTTTCAAATACGTATCATTGTCCTCTATTTCTAGAAATTTATTAAACCATTTGGCCCTTAAATTTCTATGGGCACAAAGGTTGTTAAAATGACTACCAAGAAAATGAGATTTGATGCTTAATATGCAAGCTAAGATGATTCCTATGTGCAAATGTGTGCTGGAAGAATTAGTGGTATGCTTCTAAATGAAACGAGATGATGGAATTGATGATGAATACGATGATAAATGAAAGATGATGTTGATGATAGATGAACAAGTTGAGATGAGTGAGATGATATGAAACTATAGTGAACTATCCATGATTATGCATATGCTCAAATGCAAACATAAAACAAACTAACCTAAAATGTAACTATGATGCAATGGGGATGATAAAATGTAACTATGAAGCAATTAATTAATCTAAGATGAGAATTCAAAGTAACACATGATATGAAAACTAAGTATAAGACTACATGAAAACTCCAAGCTCCTACAAAAAAACTGCATGGTAACAATACTCAAAGTGTGGATGAAAAATGGTATTATAAGACTATTCCAATTTGTATCTCAAAATAGCATTATAACATTACTCAAAAGGTGGATGATAAATGCCAAGGCAAGAGGGTGTATTTATAGGTTTTCTCAAGCATTTTGTGAGGTGGCACCTATCAACGATCTAGATTCCAAGGAGAAATAATAGACGGTGGAGATGAAAGGAATCAAGATGTTGTCCCCTTGACCAAAGACAACATTCCATATGTGTGGAGAGAATCCTTTGACCAATTGGAAACATTCCAAATGTATGGGATTCCCAAGTGTGTGAAACAAAGACCCATGTACTCCAAATTTGTTGGAAGTGTGAGGGAATAAAGCCATGTGCTTTTTCTCATTGGTGGAAGTGTGTGTGAGGATAATTCTAATTAGTAATTAGGCTTATTTATTTTCATATGACCTTTATGAGGTGGCACACAAAAAGTTGTAGAAATGTGCTCTAATTCTTAATTAGGATTAAGGAAGGTTAATAAAATAAACACATTTAGGGTATTTTGTTCATTTAATTATTTAGAAGAATGTGAATTAGAAGAATTAAAAGGAAAATGAACAATATAAATAAAGTAAGACCTTATTTATATGTAGTTGAAGCATTAATCAAATAGGTTGTATTTAATTAACTGAATGTGATGACCATTTTTAGGTGTATACTATTAAAAATAGATACTAAAGTGAGTTCAAAAGATCAATTATAGTGATGGATTTCTAAATGGCGAGTTGATTAGCGCTCTGGGCTCTATAACAATGTGGCATTGGGAAGCATGACAATCTAATTTGTGCATTAGGTGGTGGAGGCTGAGCCAAATCCCACACAAGTTTGACACTTCAGGCACCCTTCATATGCCCCATGGCTTTCTCATTTATTACCCTTCATATTATTCTTGTGGTTTCATATTTATTGGTTTTGATTTTGCATGCTATGTTTGTGTTAGAGGCTTTTTCAATCTTCATACTCTACATTTTGAAGGGTCCTTGGCTCTTCCTAGTTTAAATAGAGGGGGTACAAAACCCACTAACACCAATTTTATGAAGGAAGTTAATGATTTTGTCCCTTATGTTGTTGCGAAATCTTTTAAAGATGTTGTTATTGAAAAAAAATTTAACATACCTATGAATGCTTAATTTGTGGTAGCGTATGAATGTGATAAGAGCGAAGATCATGGCGAGGGATGTAGAGAAGGTAAGCACCCCTCCACTTCTAAGGATGCATTTCTTAAACTAAATTTTGAAATAAAAAATATTATCTCTAATGAAAGGAGTAGGCTAAAGGAGTTGGCCATATTCATGGTGATTGTAGACATTAACAAATTACTAGCAATAAAATATATTTTTCTTGGCTTACCAATGTTTGGGAAAATAAATTTGGTATTCAAATTAATTGTTGCAGAATGTTACAATGTGGTTTATTTGTTGTTTTTTTCTAAAAAATAATGAAATGAAATTGAAAGCCTTGTCCAAACCCTATTGGAATCTTGGGGTCTATGTGTTCAAGGTGCTGGCATGGTCACCAAAGGCCATCACAAAGGAAATTCTTTCCCTCTCCTGCCCCTGGTGGCTGGTGTTTAAGGACCTCCCATCAGAATTCTGGAAACTCATTTCGTCTATTCTTGAGCCTTTTGGTGGGGTCGTGCATGTGGATGAGGCCAAAGAAAATCTCCCCCATCTGGATGCTCGTGCTTTGGTTTCTTTAAATCCAATAATTGAACTCCCCAATAGGATTGTCATTGAGGAAGATGATTGCCAATTTGCATTTCCTATCAAATTTTTTGGGGGTATTAATGTGTGCTACCTGTGTCACAAGGAAGGTCACATTTGGAAAAAATGTCCTTTAATATAAGAAAAAATCCCAACAAGGAAAAACTATTAACTGGCTTGGATTCAATCCCAATGGCTACTACCTCTGGTTTGAGCACTGACTCGAATCCCGCCATTGCTCTTGCAAACTTAGGCAACCAAGGTAGTTTGTCCCCTTCTTTCGTCCCTGGCAAAAGTGATTATGTGGTCTCTCTTGAGGGAGTGGCTAGTGCCTCTCTGGTGGTTGATAAGGGTAGCAACCTTATCCTTGGAAACTCCTTTAAGGATCTGGATATGGAAGATTTCCCCTTGGATTTCTCAGTTGGTGGGGTGATACCGCTCCAACTGCTCCTCCCCCGATAGGAGGCAATTCCTCCCCCAAAGTGATGCTCTCTAGAGACAAGGAAAATCTTGAAAAACTAAATACCCAATGTATGTTATCCCCATGGGTGCAACATATATTGTTTTAGGAGTACAATGGCTTACTACTTTGGGAACAATTGAGATGTGTGTGCAAGTGAATTTGACCTACCTAACTAACAAATGCAAGAGATCAAAAGCAAAAAAAAAACACTCAAGATTGGGCATATGATGAACTAAAACAAAATGAAAGAAAATGAACCTTTTACCTTGTTGAGTTGATTGCTAGGTAGGCCTTGTTGATTGTTCAAATGTGTGCTCCTTTTTATGGAAAAAAAGCATGAAACCTAGCTCTAAATGATCATGAGATGATGGAGAATGCAATGGTGCAAATGGGTAGTTGGATGGATGCAAAGTATGAGCTCAAAAGGTGCAACAATGGTGGATGATTGCTAGAGTGCTTGAATGAGTGCCAAGGTTTGATTGCCATAGTGGATTGTCAAATGAGAGCCCTTTCCTCCATTTTTATGGGAAGAGCCTCTAAAACAATGGAGGATCAAGATGAAGCCATAGTGGGCAAGATCAAGGCCTAGGGTGAGTTGAGAACTCACAAGCCCTCACATCTTGACATGTGATGAGTGAGCTGTCAAAGGGGAGATGAGGTGGAGGTACTTCATAGTACCTAGGGATTTGGACAAGATCTCCTCATAAAGGAGGTCCTTGTCCCCATATGGGTGATGGGATATGTGAGGAATTAAAAATTCCTCAAATATCCACATGGGGATGAGGGAAGGAATTATAAATTCTTTAAAAGGCCTAGGGGGAATAAATGTGAATTTAAAATTCACATGGGGAAGGGGTTGCCTTCTCCAAAAGGAGAAAGCAATAAATGAAGTTAACTTTGGACATATGCCATAAATGGCATGAGGATTAGGTTGATTAAGCAGGTTAATGAGGAATCAAGGACAAGTGGGGAATTATGGAGGATGTGACCCTAATCATTATTAGGGTTTGCACATCATAATCACAAATTAATTAAATTAATCTGGATTAGAGAGAATTATGGAGGATGGGACAAGGAGAGATAAATAATGAATTTGAAAATTGATTTAAATTCATAGAGGGAAAATGACTAAATTAAATAAATTAGATTATTTATTTAATTTAGAGAGGAAAGGGGATTAGAGATAAAGTATTTAATTATTTAATTAAATACCTTACAGACATTAGAAAAATGGGAATATTAATTAAATAATAAATTATTTAACTAACGCGGATGAAGGATGTAGGACCGAGGAATAAAAGGGGTAAATTTGACCATATGAGGGTGGTCAAATTCAGATGTCTACATTTTGCCCCTCTTTGAAATATTTTTAAAATAATAGTGTTTTGAAGAAAAAATAAAATACATGACTCGATAGAAGAAAGGACTATCAGACGATGCCCCAATGCGGGAGAAGTTGTGTAGGTTGTCTAATCATAGAAAATGGAGGAGAATGCCCCGATGTTGTAGGGAAATGGACAAGATGAAGGAACAAAGGAAAATGGTAGGGTATGTCCCCTCGAGAGGGAAGATGGGGAAGAAAAAGGTGCCTTGGGTGACTTCTCGATATAGAGAAATAGAGGGTACCATGCGATAGAGCACGAAAAACCATGAAGAATGACTTTTGAACGGAGGAAAATGAACAAACGGTGTGTGAATGGCAGCCCACGGAAGAAAAAGGATGAATTATTTAATAAAAACTTAAATAATGGGTAAAATTTACCCAAAATTTAAAAGGCTAAATAGGTGAAAATGTTGAAAATTATAAATAGTAAATTTAAAAATTACTATTTACCTTTTGCACACTTGGCAGCTGACTAGACGAGAGAGAGAGAGAGAGAGAGAGAGAGAGAGAGTCGAGTGAGGACAAGGGATTCATGAATGATGAGCTCATCCACTGAGGCGAGGAGGTGTGGTACTACTACTACTATTGAGGAGTGTCACGCTAGGTAAGATTTGAAATCCCACTGTGTAATTTGATTTGAATTTTTATGAATAATTTAGCAGGGGATTTGGATAGACCTAGGGCATGAGTTTTCCATGAAAGGGAGGATTCACCCATCCAAAAGGGCAAGCTAGGAAAGGGGAAATGTCATGATTCAAAGGGGTGGACGCACTGGGGGAGGGGCAATTGTGAAATCGGCTCTCCTCAAAAAGGGCGTTTCTACATGACGTAGCGGTGAGGGTGCTAGAGAACAGGCGATTTTGAAATTTCCTAAGATGAGAAAGGGAAAATACAATTTCACCCAAAAGGGCAGCAAACTCGCTTGTCAAGGGGAAAAAGACACAAGGGCAATTGTGAAAGCGCCCGTCAAGAAAAAAGGAAAATAAAAATTTGCCTCTGAGGGAAAAACATGCGAACTTGCACTCTAATAGGAAAAGGGTGAATTTTCCAACAAAAGAGGCGAATTTGTGCCTAGACGGGAAAAGGGGCAAAATTTCCAAGGAAACAAGCAAATTCGTAGAAGACGAATAGAGGGGCGAACACGTCAACTGGATAGGCGAACGCGCAAGGGGATGGAAAAATAGGCGAATTCACCCTACACAAGGGCGATTTTTCCAACATCCGAGGTAAGGGGAATGATGGAAAAAGAAAATGAACTTTGAAAGACTGACAAAATGTTCTATGTGGATGCAAAAATTTGAGACGTTGAAGACTCGCAAGAGGCATTCAATGGTGTTGGAGGTGACAATTAGGGTAATGAATTCCCATACCATGTAGTATTGGCACAAGCGGGGCTATTGTACATTTTGGGGTATCCCAACATTAGAGTGCATCGGGCACTCTTGAAAACACTAATGGATAGGTGGAGTTTAGAGACGTCGACCTTCCATCTCCCGACAAGGGAGATGACAATGATGTTAGAGGACATGTGGAGGATCTTGTGGCTACCCATTGCAGGGCACTTTATTAGCTAGACACGTAGCTAGAATCTAGATAGCAGCCTACAAGCAATTTTTGGACGAGCTGAGCTCCCCATCTAGGGGAAGGAGTTAGATTTGGACATGTGCTTAGGATTGGATGTGCCTGCATTGCCATTATACCTCTACAGATTGATTAGTGGTATTTTACTGTCAGACAAGAGCGGATGCTTCTGCAGCCTCAAGGTTATCAAGGTTGTTAGACATATTATGGAGTGATAGGAGGGGGAGTTTGCATGGGAGGCATGCGTGTTAGCCTAGCTATATTAGGAAATGCACATGGTTTTCTACAGGGAAGCCCTCAACATCACACATGTGACCTTGCTCCAAGTATGGGCATAGGAGCACATTAGCATTGCGAGGCTAGGGATTCTGATAGCTAGGGCACAGGATGAGACACTGCCAGTATCATACTGGTATGGTATAGAGTATGGTTGGAAACTCCACTACCTGGATGTGAGTGATTTGGAGGGATGGAGGAGGAGATTAGATGATTTGAGGGAGGATCACATTATATGGAGACCCTGCCAGAGATGAAGGTTTTCCAGATGGAGGGAGGATGAGAGGAGGCATAGGGGCTACTTCTTTACAGTGTGCTACTTGATCGAGCAAGACCCGTACATTGTTGAGCTCCATAAACCAGATAGGGTCACGAGGAAGTTTGATGTGTAGCAGGATATCCTCGTGGAGCCTCATAGATTTTGATGGATTAGCTGAGAGAACTTATGGGGTGATCATATCATGGTAGAGTTTGTGAGGTAGATGTGGGAGGACCTACACCTGGTACCATATCCTAGGAGTGGAGGGATGGCAGATACAGCGATGACAGTACGATACTCAGGATGGTGGATAGAGCATAGGCCAGGTCGGATCATGATAGTGCGCCTAATTGTAGGGGCACTAGGATATGAATTAAAGGATGGGAGGAGATTGGTCAGACAATAGAGGAGGAGGAGAGGCGACTGATAGAGAAGGGGAGGAGACAAAGATGCTGAGATGGAGGAGGCTAGAGGAGAGAGAGAGGTGAGAGGAGAATGGCATGTGATGGAGGCGGATGCTCCAGATGCACATCCACTGGCGATAGTGCCCTATGTGCCACCACCACCCAAGGATCCTATAGCTACTGACAAGGGCCATGGCACAATTGAGGATAATAGAGCACAGACTAAGGGAGTATGAGGAGGATAGAGACAGATTATAGATAGAGGTAGATAGGATATGGAGGAAGGCGGATAGGGACTATGCAGCCCTAGTAGAGGAGGCATCAAAGAATATATGAGAGGCCCACATTAAGAGAGATGACCTCAAGAGGTAGCTAGCAGAGATGCAGAGGGGGCTAGAGGAGATGAGGTAGGAGAGGGATAAGCTGAGGAGGGAGTAGGATGAGCTCTGAGATAGAGCAGAGTGTGCAAAGATGATAGTGGGGGATGCAAGAGTAGTGTTAGAGAGAGTGGAGGTAGTAGAGGCACAAGTATAGGTCCTGCAAGATGATATGCAATAGTACATGAGATGTCGTGGAGCCTACGAGCACAGGTGGATCAGATGAGGATGGATTAGGATGCCTAGGAGTAGGAGAGGAGATTTATCTCAGGATTATGGGACAAATATAAGATCGAGAGGGATTTGGCTAGGGCTCAGGAAACAAAGGTGATAGATGCCAGGACAGAGGCAGCCTACTATATATTTTCGTACCACCTAGAAATCCCATATGTCACACAAAGGGTATCTCCTTATGTCAAACGGGTACCTTAGATGCCAACACCATCCCATTTAGAAGCCACTCACACATGAGGGTACAGTAGCTTTTGTGAGACTCCTCCCAGGGACAAAGGTTCAAGGGAAAACTCCCCTCAAAGATTAGATGAGGGAAGCTTGGGATAGAGAGGGCAGGGGTGATAGGATCTCAATTTTGGATAGGTCCATAGTATATATGCAGAGCATAGGGACAGGGGCTATAGATTCCATAATTCAGATTAGATATGGATCATTTCATTCATTGATGTGGGCTCAACATTTGATCAAAGCTCTGTACCTATATTTTATTTGATGATTATTGATGGACATGATGGACATGTATTTATGCTTTTATGATGGACTTATTATGGACTTGTTATCATTTTATTATGGTTTTATTATGGATTATGATGGACTTGTGATGGACATGATATTTTGATATTTATATGATATGTGATGGCCATTATCGACACTATGTGGTGATTATGTGATGGATGTTTATTTATGTGCATGTGTATGTATGTGATTTATTATGGGTTATGCAAATGATTATGATGATGATGATTATGATTTATGAATGTGTCTATGATGATTTATGTTTATGCCTATGTAGATGACAATGAATTTTCCTTTAATTTTAGTGGGAAATTTTTTTAGGCATATTATTTTGATTTTATTATGATATGAAAATGCAATGTAATATAATGGATGGAAAAATGTGGTATATGTATATGTAATGACATTATGGATGAATGAAATGAATGTAACATAATGCAATATATGTAATGATATGGACTAATATGTTTAGAATAATAACTCTAAACAACCTAAAAAAGATAATGTAATGAAATTATAATGGAATGAACTTAAGATGCTTAGAATAACCAATCAAGATTAATCTAAACAACTTAAAATGAACATGAGAATGCAAATGAAAAGTGAGATGAAATGAACCTAAGATGTTGAGAATAACAAATCTATATTATCCTAAACACCTTAAAATGAATATGACTATAATAAATAAACATGAGATGACATGAGATGCAATGAACTTAAGATGCTTAGAATAACCAATTAAGAGCAATATAAACAACTTAAAATGAACATGACAATGATAAATACATGGGATGAAATTGTACTCTTTGCATTTAATATGACATGAACGATTGAATTCACCTATTTCTATGACAATCGTGCTTTTCCTTATACTTATGTATCAATCTCATTTTCTTTACTCATTTTTCACGTCATAAACCAAGGATTTGATAGCAGAGATGGCCTTGGTACTGTCAATGTAATGATGAATGCAACCTATGTGAATGATAGGTGTGATAATGTATCACATATCAAGATGAGAAATGATGCATGATATTGCACCTATCAAAGACCATAGAAATCTTGAGAAGAAAGGAAGATAAAAGATGACTGTTTGCACAATCGAAATCACCAATCATAGGCTAGGGAAAGGAGGGATGGGGGATAAATACAATGCAACAGGATGATAAATTAAATGCAGTCCTAATGCTACTTTTCCATTCTAAGAGCATTGATTTTTGCTACAGCATAAGACACAATATGCTAGGGTATGAGGAACCAAGGAAGATTAGTGTCTAATGCATAAAACAAACACTGCAGACAAGAAGGCTATCCCAACACCCCAAAGTTGCAATGAATTTGGTCAAGCCAGGTATTGGAATAACCACAAGCACAAAGGATACCCAAGCATAACACAAGACCATAGGGATCTTGGTGGGTACCATGTGGGACAACCAAGAAGACAAAAATAAACAAAAGATCAAGATATGCCCCTATGCTTACCAGTCAAAGTGCCCCATGATATGATGGATCGTGGAAACCTTGACGAGGTATGATAGGAAGATTAGATGATAAAAAAAAGCTAAAAGAATCAAAAGATCACAAGAAACCTCAAATTTCCTTTGCCACAGGATCAAAAGGGTGGATGGGATCAATGCGGTTTGATTAGGAAGGATGCATCCTATTAATACCAAAGATGGAGGAAAGACTAGATGATCGACATGACACAGGATATTCAAAACTGACTAGACCTCAAGATACTAACAGATTTTGTTTGTTAAGAACCAACTAGGTAGGGACATACTTGATAACACGACATGACGACGACAAGACACACCCTAAAGACCTTGGGGCTCGGGGGCTGATCAAAGATTAGCCTTGCCTACGTGAAAGCGCAGAGCCCTCAGTTCAATAAAAGACTAAAGACTAACCATGGATAAAAGTGGAAAGAGTACAATGGAGACGATGATGGATGACAAAGACTAGATGGATCAATGCCCCGGTGGTAGATCAAATGATCGACCTTGCCTATGTGAAAGTGTAGGGGCAACATAGTTCAAAAAAGGAAGATAGACACGATGAAAGGGATCCTAGATGAGGACACGAGACTGAAAACGACAACAATGGATAGATGATGCAAAATAAGATTGGGATAAAAGCTCAAGACTGCAGATAGCTGAAGTGGATCATCCAATGCTCAACCAAAATATACCAAGTGATAGATAAGCAAACACAGATGAAAGAAATGGATCGATAGGATGTGAGGATAGGATGGATGGAAGCATAAAGCAACTAGGACACAAGGTAGATAATGATTAAGCCCTCTACGAATGGTGCCTGTTGCCAGGTTTTCACCGAATGTACTTATCCAATGTGCCACCAAGGGTGGTTTTCACCATAGATGGATTATTTCTCTTTACTATTTTTGGATTTTTTTTTTGACTTTTTTTTGGTATTTTTTAGAATAGGATAACCCAACTGAATTAGGTATAAAACCTCTTAGGTTCATGATGTTGATAGGCTCCTCTAAGGGTTCCCCTTCAGGTGTAGCAAGCCTATATGCCCCAGAACCATACTTAGTTATGACAACATTAGGACCTAGCCAATTTGCCTCAAACTTTCCCTTCTTGTCTCAATCTTGCTGAGTATGTTGATTCTCCTTGAGGACTAGATCACCAACATTAAACTGAAGAGGATGAAATTTCTTTTTATAACTCCTCCTAAGATGATGTTGGTATGCTTGTAGATGATTGTAGGCTCTGATACACTTTTCATCTAGGAGTTCAAGCCGGCTTAAGCGTGCAACCTGGATGTCTTCATCACTATTTAGGTTCTTCAGAGATATGTGAAGTGAGGGGATCTCAACTTCGATTGGAAAGATCGCGTCGACACCATAAAAAAGGGACTATGGAGTGGCGCTAGTGGCAGTACAGATGGATGTATGATAAGCCTGAAGGGCGGGATGGATATGGAGGCGCCAATCTCGACTAGTATTATTGACCACCTTTTTTAGGATCTTAATAAGCATTTTTTTGGTTGCCTCCACTTGAACATTACCTTGGGGGTAATAGGGTGTGGACCAATGATGTTGGATATGATAAGTCTCACAAAGGTGTTTCATAAATTGATTTTTGAAGGGATTTCCATTGTTGGTGATGATGGTGGAAGGAATTGGACATATCTATAGAGAATATGTAAGAGGATGAATTTGGATATATGAATACCTATTATTTGGGAGAGTGGCATTGCTTCCACCCACTTGGTAAAGTATTCAGTGGTTGTGATGATGAATGTATGGTCATCGAAGGATGGATTAAATCTTTCCAATCAAGTCATGTCCCCATTAAGAAAAAGGCCATGGTGCTATTATAGGCTAAAAATCTTGTGCAAAAGCATGGATCAAATTTTCATGTTGTTGACAAGGTAGGCACTTCTTCACAAACTCACAAGAGTCATGCTCCATTGTAGGCCAATAATAACCAACTCTAAGAATCCATTTTTCTAAGGCCATGCCATTAGAATGGGCCCCACAGACACCACTATGCACCTTGTTTAATGCAATGCGAGCTTTTGATTCGTTCAGACACCTAAGGAGAGTGCCATCATACCCACGATGATAAAGTGTATCTCCCACAATGGTATAGCGAGAAGTGCATTAGATGAAGGATTTGCATTGATTTCATGTAAGGTCAAGTGGTAGGATATTATCACAGAGATAGGTGTAAATGTTATGGTACCAGGGTGATTCAGGACCTACGATATCGTACACCATCTCACTATCGGGGACATCATAGGTTGGGATCAATATTTTTTCCATGAGCAACTCACAATCCATTCAATCTTTAGGCATATCGATGAGGGAACTGATTGTATCCATTACATCTGCTACCTTATTCTGAACTCTGGGGATCTGCTCAAACTCAATAAAGGTGAAGTATTTCTTAAAGCCATCCACCATGCATTTCTAGGGTAACAACTTGTCATCATTTTTTTGTAACTCATCATTGACCTATTTGATAATTAATTAAGAATCGCCAAAGACTTGTAGATGGGTGATATTCTATTGAATGGTGATCCTAAGACCAGTTATAAGAGCTTCATACTCTGCTATATTGTTGGTGCATGGAAATGCTAATCTAAATGACTTCAAGATGTAGACACCTTGCAAGGTGACAAATAAGACACCTGAACCAACTCCATTATATGTATATGATCCATCAAAATAGAGCATCCATGTATCTGCTTCTGTGACTGTGAAGAATTCTTCATTGGGAAACTTAGCTACCAATGAATATGCATCGACCAACGGAGCATCAGCCAATTGATCTGCTATGACTTTTCCCTTGATTGCCTTACGATACACATAATCTATGTTGAACTCATTCAGTAACATGACCCACTTGGCCATGCAGCTAGTCAAAGAAGTTCTGGATAAAAAATATTTGAGTGGATCAACTTTTGATATTAGTTTCACAGGATGACTGAGCATGTAGTGACGAAGCTTTTGTGAACTGAAGACCACTGCCCGATAATATTTTTCCATTGGAGAGTAATTAAGTTCATAGCCCACCAACATTTGACTGATGTAGTAGATTGTGCACTTTTTATAGGACTCGTCATGTTGAGCTAATAATGCCCCTAGTGCAACTGATGTAGCCAAGATATACAACAAGAGTGGTTTACCTGGAATAGGAGGCATCAAGATGGGTGGATGAGCCAAGTACTCCTTAATTTTTTCAACGCCTTGCTGACATTTTGGATCCCACTTGAAGGTGGTATCTTTGCACAAGAGATGTGTAAATGATTGACAATTGTCACCTAGCTAAGCTATGAACCGTATGGACTGTAACTTCCCTTGAAGGCTTCTTAGCTATTTGAGATTATGCGGCAAGGGAATTTCCATTATTTCTTTGAACTTTGTTGGATCCACCTCTATACCCCTTCTAGAGACTATGAAGCCTAGGAGCTTTCCAGATGTGACACTGAACACACACTTCTTTGGATTTAGATGTAGCTTGTAGTGCTCTAACTGTTCAAATATTTTCTTCAGGATCAGAGGATTCTCTTATATAATCTTGTATTTTCCCAATAAGTCATCAACATAATATTCCATTATGATATGAATGAGGTCATGGAAGATAACAGTCATAACGCTTTGATAGGTTGCCCCAACATTTTTGATTCCAAAGGGCATGAAATTACAACAAAAGGTGCCCCAAGGGATGGTGAAGGAAGTTTTATGTTGATCTTCTAGTGCAATTCTAATCTAATTATAGCTAGAGAAACCATCCATAAGGGATAGCATCTCATGCCCTGCTGTGAGGTCGACCAACATGTAAATATTTGGAAGGGGGAAATCGTCCTTAGGAAAAGCTTTATTGAGACTCTGAAAGTCTATACAAATTATGATGTTTCCATTTGGCTTGGCCACATGTATTATGTTGGATATCCATTTGGAGTAGTCAATAGGCCTTATGAATCCAACCTCTAACAGTTTCTCCAACTCCTTCTTGACAAGCAAAGCCACCTGGGGATGAATCTTTCTTAATTTCTATTTGACAGGTTTGGCATCTGGATGACATCCAAATAGTGTACCACTAATATAGGATCTAGACCTGGCATGTCTAAATAAGTCCATGCAAAATTGATGATTCCATCTTTTAGAAGATTGACGATGATAGAATGCTCTTCCTCTGACAAGGATTTGGCTATGTACGTGATCTTAGGGTCTTCTTGTGTTCCCAAATTAACTTCATGAGTTTCTTCGATCAAAATGGAAGACCATTCAGACAACTGAGTTCCAACAAGGGGAAGATGAACATCCCCATCCTCCAATGCCTCATCGAGGTTTTCATTATCGGATACACCCTTTATTTTGAATTTTGTTGAGTCGGGAAGTGCCTCAGAGAGGTTTAAACTAGATGACCCTTTTTTATTGTGTTTCTTCTTACTTTTGTGGTTAGGGTGTTCATCTTCCCCCAATCCCATGAGATGCACATAGGTTTCCACTGATGGAAAGGTATCGATAGGTGCACTACCTCGTAAGTCCCAGTCAATAAGTTCAGGATGGCGAAGGGAAAGGCTGATGGAAAAGACAGATAGGCAGTCGAACATGGATGAGAGATAGATACGTCATCATATGCAAGTATGATGAACTCTTCCTTGGGTATGTCCTCAAGGAGACCATTATACACACTAACATTATTGTAGGTACTAGTTGATGGTACATGACCCTTTTGCTTCGTGTCATAGGCTAAGCCCAAATGTCTTGGTTTCACAGGAGTATCAATAGGTTGTAATCGTCCTTGTTCCTCTACATTGAGACCTCCCCTTGATAATTATACTTTTCAGCTAGCTTACATGCATGAGGATAAGTCTCCTAGAAATATTCCTTAAGAGGGGGAGAAGGTTTAAACTCCTCTCGATATATCCATTAACTGATATCATCTTCTGGTTGATCTTGTCGTGTCCCAGGAGATCAGAAATTTCTAGACCCCACGTTCTTAGAACTGAGTGTGATTGTCTTCTCTTGTCCTTTTGGTGTGGATTCATAAGGTTGACCATAGGTACGAGGTGATGGTGGTATGGTTACTACATTTAAATCCATGTGCATCTCATACTCACCACAACCTTTGTCTATGATCTAGACCTTGGTGATTGTGGATTCAGATGTGGAAGATGGAATGAATGATGTGGCGGATGATGGATTAGAAGAGGGATTGGAGGATGATTCTTGTGCCCCCACTTCAACTCCTAGACAGTAGTGAGAGTGAGGGAAGGAATCTTCTAATGCATGACAATATTCAAAGGGTTGTAGATTAGCATGTATAGTTACTTCCATCCAATTAATTGGAATTTCAGACATTGATGGTAGGTGGACAGGACAACTTGCATGGCATGGATCCATGGGTGGCCAAGAAGGAGATTATATGTAAGGTCTAGATCAAGGAAATGGCATGTGGCATATTGTACAATAGGGCCAACCTAGATGGGAAGACAAATAATTCCTTTGGAGTCTTGTTTTGCGTTGTCATGCACTTTGATGGTGATAACCCAGTTGTTCAAGTCAGCATGGGTGTAGCCTACCTATTTTATTAACATCAATGCATAAAGGTTAAGGGTAGAACCATTATCTACCAGGACCCTTTTTACTTTATGCCGAGCTATGAGTATCGATGGTTATGATTTGAATCAATGCAAAGCATATCATTTTGAATGAATCCCAACTGATATGTGGATGACAAGTGTCCTACCAAGGCTTGAAATTTGGTAGGATCTATATCATTAGGGACATGGGTATCCTGCAAAGCTTTAGTGAGGATTTCTTGATGGATAGGAGAAGACTAAAGCAAGTCCAGGATGGAAATTTGAGCTAGTCTTTCCAAGGTGATCAAGGATATTGTATCGAGAGCTTACAAGAGCTGGTTGGGCCGACGTGGAGGCTCCAAGAATGGTTATGCGAGTGCGGAAGATTGTGACAACACATTGTGGGTCTTTTCCTTTGACATGTATCATGGACACATGAGGCTTTACCCGACTGATGCATATAATGATACCATCATAATTATAGGGAAAATTCTTGTAGTTGACATTATTTGTGCTATTATTTTGATTTGTGTTATTGCTTGACTCGGGATTAGCATTGGACGTGTACTAGCACCTTGATTGTGTTTTAGGAAAGCATTTTGGTATATCTGGAGTTGAGCATTAGACGATGTGGCCTAGTTTGTATCCACTTGGATATCACCACAATCTATAAGATCTTGGATGTACGTCTTTAGTCCTTGAAACTTGTTTGTGGAATGCCCTTTAATTTTGTGAAAATCACAATATTTGTTTTCTCTGTACCAAGCAGGCTTTGGTTTAGACTCATCAAAAGGCTTAGTCACATGATAAGTGATTGGATAGCTTGCTTGGAGGAGCTTGTTGAAGACAACACTTAAGGATTCTCCCAATGGAGTGAATGTGTGTTTACTATTCCTCTGATTTTTCTGATTGGACTATTGGGGAGGACGTGTTGCCCCCTGTGGCACTAATATAACATTAGAAATTGATGGTTGATTAGGGACATATTGTGACCTCTGGGAGGTGTTAGCTACCTAAACATGCTTGGTGTAAGTGACACCATCATTGACAAGATTCTTTTTTTTGTTCTAGTAGTGGGACTTATCCCCAGACAACTTATCCTTATTAGGATTCTGAATTTTGATATACTCCTTAGCAATGAATGCTCTCTTAATGATAGGACCTTTTTCTATGAATTCTGCAAAGGTTGTGACACAATGAAGGTTGAGATTATGTTCCATATCTGCATGAGTGTTTTCCACAAAAAGAGTCACCATGTCCTTCTCGTTGAGCTAAGATTTCATTCGACTAACCAAAGCATGCCACCTTTGTAGATAGCTTGCGAAGGTCTCTCCCTCATGTTTTTTTTTATTTCAAAAGATCTAGGGTATCGATATCCTTCTCCAAATTGAAGGAGAAGTGAGTAAATTTTTTTTTTGAAAGATCTGCAATAGAAGAGATTGATCCCTTTGGAAGAGCCATAAACCAATCTAGAGCCACCCCCGTTAGACTCTTAGGGAATAACCGTAGGAGATAATTGTCATTGTGTAAGACTTCTTCGCAGTGTGAGTATAATTCCTAAAGGTGGTTCTTTGGGTCTTTAGTTACTTTATACTTGTCAAACTTTGGAATTTCAAAACTCTTAGGAAAAGGAACGAGTGAAATCCAAGGATCAAACAGATAGGGACAAATCTCTTCAAACTTGAAAGGATTTTTGGAGGTCCCAGCTTGTAAGTCTTCCCATTCCTTATTAATAGGTGCAGAGGGAGGATTGGTCAGGTTGGATAGACTATATGGAACATATGGCTGATATGAAGTGGATGGAGCTAGGATGGTTTGATCGTATGATGGTGGAGGCTGATATGAAGGGACTTGCTGATATTGATTGGGATATGTAGATTGCAGATTGGTATAAGATTGCTGATAGGCTGAGGGGGCCTGATGGTATGAGGTGGAGGCACCTTGTTGATATGGGCGAGGAGCTTGGTAATATGAAGTGGAAGCTCCTAGATGATGTGAAGGAGGTTCTTGGTAATAAGCAGAAGTGGAGGCACCCTATTGGTATGATGGTTGTTGCTAGACATAATACGGATTAGATTGATAATTATAAGTAGTAGTTGGTTATTGTGAGGCATATAGAGGCAGTTGCAGATTGGATGGTTGGTAATAAGGATTTGGTTATGATTGCTAGGGATTTGTGTAGGATGGTTGCGGTTGGAATTGTTGAGGATTGTGATAAGCAGGATTAGGATTAGGATTGGATGGGGTAGCAAAGGTGGTGTACGTACTTAATGGATGGTAGAGGTATTGAGCAGTAGGATTACCTAGCATTTGTGTCGGGACTTGGGTGTGCTGAGATGGTTGTTTGTAAGGTGGTGGTTATTGATAGAGAGGGGGAGATGGAATTTGATATTGTTGAGGGACTTGTGGTTGGTGAGGAGGAAATTGATAAGATGATGTTGGCTAATGAGTGAGAATTTGCATTTGTTGAGGGGTTTGTGATGGAACACCTTTTAATTGTTGTGAAGGTTGATGCTGAGGCTATAAGGTAACCTATGTTGCTTGATGTGGGGGTTGTGATGGGACTGAAGTATACTATAGAGGCTAAGATGGAATTATGGTATGTTGTAAAGGTTGAGATGAAGGTTGTTGTGATGCCTATTGGTGAGGTGGTTGTGATGGGGTGGCCTACTGCGGGTTAACCGAAGGATGATGCAAGGATGGGATGTTTCCTTGTAGCGGTTGTTGAGATGTGAACAAAGGTGGTAGAAATTTGGACATGGGTACAGATCTAGGAGGTGGAGGTGGTGCAACAAATAGATTGCCCCAGTATTTGTTGGTGGTTGACCCGGTTGGTTAGGTGGAAGAGGTGGTGTGGAAAGTATGGGAGTTGAGCTTTGTGTGATGGGAATGGGTGGGGGATTAGGGAGATTTTGTGGCATACCAAAAGAAAGAGGATCACTAGGATCAAGAACTTGATGAATTTTTGACTGAGATGTTCACATAATTGAAATTGGAACCCAAGGGGCTTGTACGAATTGATAGAGCACAAAATTGCCAAACCTAGATTGATACCAACCATCCTGTCGTGGAGCGTCAAAAATGTATGAATTACTCGATTACTTTGTGAATTTTGAGGATCTTGCGACACTGGGGGTGCAGGAGGTGTGATATTGACATACTTGGATAGGTCGAACCTGGATGGTGGCTTCATACCCTTCATGAGCAACGTGGCGAGGATCTTATCCCCACACTCATTAAGGAGATGGTTTGTCATTTGGACATTAACAGGGTTATTGAGATATTCATCCATTGTGACCTCAGGATGGTTAACCATGCTCTCACCAATAGGAGGTGAAGTAGTATGAACCTTAGTGTTGGATTGAGATAAGCCACTGTTGGTGGGACCCTAAGGAATGTGAGGCTGGATACCTTGAGCCTATTGTCCCACCATGAGTTTCTTTGCTTGCGACTGGGTAAGGGGCATGAAAGTGAAAAATTACTAGGATGAACTAAGATGATGCTACACTCTAAGATGCACTTAAATGAATGATCTAGGTGATGACTAAAGGATCGATTGGATTAGATGACAGGTTGATTGATTGGGTGGTGGGATATTCGATACGATTGGATTTTATTATATTGATTAATTGGATGTGATGATTGATAAGATTAGATGATCGATTATATATGATGATGAGACTAATTCTAAACTAAGTTCAGAGGTCAAACTAGATGACGTAAAATGTTGACGATGAGATTAGATGATGAAAAGGATGATTATGACATTGAATCTACCTCAAGATGGAAGTAGATTGATTGGGTCATGGATGATTACTGACTTAGGATGGATAACAATCCTAAGTAAGTGTGAAGGATGACTATCAGGACTAGGAACCTAAGCCAACTTGGATAAAGACCTCTAAAATGCAGTCTAGGGGATTGGGATTGATGAACCGATGATAGAAATGCTATCTAGGAATGTTGTAAAATGCACCTATATGATTTGATTGATGAATGGATGACTTTTGGAAAATGTAGATGGACTAAAGTGACAATTAAGGGTGGATGGATGATGATAATAATTTTTTTGATAGTGGAAAAGGACTCAAAAAATGATAGGCTTTTAGTGGCCTAAAGGATTCACTCTCTAGATCTTGTATGGATAGTGCATACGCCTCTGTGTAGCACAAATTTGACTTTTCAGGCCATGAATTTGCCTATTCAAGGTCAACGAACT
The DNA here is from genome assembly GCA_007258455.2 of Sequoia sempervirens. Lineage (NCBI taxonomy): Eukaryota > Viridiplantae > Streptophyta > Pinopsida > Cupressales > Cupressaceae > Sequoia > Sequoia sempervirens. The sequence goes on from VDFB02193867.1 coordinate 403,738,181, forward strand.
TGCCTCCATGTTGGTAAAAATTTCCTATATCAAAGACTCAAACTCGCCTATACCTTGGGATGTAAAGGAAATAGGCAGACTCATGATGTAAATTCGTCTATCCAACTACAGGATTGCCTAAACTACTAACTGAATCGCCTAAATAAGATGCAGGATCGCCTAAACTTTCAGAAGACCATAGAGGAATAGGCAGACTTTATTTTCAAAATCTACCAACAAGGATAACAAATTCTCCTAAGTCTTGAAATGTACGGACTGGACCAAAATCGCCTATCAAGGGATAACAAATTTTCCTATTTCTTGAAATGTACGGACAGGGAACGAACTTTCCCAAAATTGAATCACCTATTGGACAAATGAATTTGCTTAAATCTTGACTTGTATAGACCAGGATGACATAGGCATACATGGATTCGCCCCTACGGACAACAAGTTTTCCTATTCTAAGAGAAGTATAGATAGGGAAGACTCAGAAGAGATGCAAGATCACCCTTGTGGACAGCAAGTTCACCCAAGGAGAAGACAAAATCACCTATTCTAGGGAAATGGGAAAACTTGACAGATATGAACTTAACACAAACTCACCTAAGCATTTGGCAAACTCGCCTATCCATGGAATAGGCAGACATGGGGTCGCCTAAGAAAGGGACCCACAAGAAAATTCCCCTCTGACAAAGATGAACTCACCCAAAGGGATGACCTAGACTAGAGAAAGACATGGAATCTCCCCTTTGTAGGGTAGGATCACCTGTCCACAAAGAAAATTCACCTCTGTGAGAAGAAAATTTTCCTCTAAGGGTAGGGGCAGACTGTGGCGAAGGAAAAAAAACATGGCAAACAACAGATAGAAAGGATGGATTGACTCAAACTAAAAATAAGCATTGGTATTGCACAATGAAGACATGTCAGGAAGCACAATCCAAAAATTAGTATTGAATTTTTACAAACTTGATGTAGGCCCACCACCTTGAGTGGACAACCCAAGGTTAATACCCCGTAATACTAGGGTGGCTCTCTGGATCACCCTTTCTCACGAGGGTGGATAGCTAGTGATTCAATGGCACAAAGTCATCAATAGATGCCATGAGTTCACCTTCACACTCTCTCTCAGAGACTATCATAGTCCACCATGAGGATTTCTATCTCAACCCAAGGGAGTACATGATGAGTAACTTCAAGGTACGGTGTGGATCCCCTACACTACACCAACTGCGACTAAAACACAGGTCTCTATCTAGGTTATACAGGATATCTTGCGCATCCTCAATATACACTAAGTATGTGAGGCACAACCATGATAACCATCCCATCACAAGAATGGATTAGGAGCCCTAGCGAGGTATTGGAAACTCAAACCAACCTTGCACACCTTATCTAGGTATCACATTAGCTTTGATGCTTCACTAAACACGACATGACTAGATTGGGGTACAACTTTAGCTCTCCACCCTTTATATACCTTGTTGGTAACACGTGGTTGGAATCGTCCCATGGGTGATGAAATCCCAGGCAGGTCCCGCTAAAGAAAGGAAATACTAGACACTTTGACTGGTCCCCAAGCTACCACATAGCGCAAGGGGAGAGCTTAGACACATTAGCACTTCATGGGTTGACTAGACTAGACTAGAACAAACTATGATTTCTTGTCACCCAAGATCACCAAACGGTGCAAGGGGAGTGGATATGTCAACAACTTGTTCCCAAGCACAACAAACAATGTAAATTGACCCTTTAATTAATCTACGTGTTTCTAGATTAGTGTGAAAAATAGACAACAGACAGAGCTAATCTAGGGGTCTTCGACTGATCGTCCTACAGAAAATATGTCAATAATTTAATGCCACTGGTCTTGGAAAAATGACAGACAATTGTTGCATAAATTGTTAGTAAAATGACACACTCACAGATAGACAATTTAGCAGATCAGTACCTGAAATCAAAACCAAATTGAACCTGGAATTGTAAAATTAAAAGTTTGGGAGTACCTCAAATTTTCCTCTATGTAAGACAAACTTGCCTGTTTCTGACGATCAAGATCGCCTATCTGGAAAGATGGGAGAATGCACAGATACCTATTCAGATGGATGGGTGAATTCATAAATTCCTATCGAGAGGAAGGGGTGAAGTTGCAATCGCCTTTGTAACTTGGTTAGTCTTACCTATTCCTGGAGACCTTTGTGTTTTTGCCTTTGTTTCAAGCAATTTCACCTTTCACTCCAGATTCACCTCTTTTCACAAAAGGCAAAATTCACATTCACCTTTGTTGACTGCAGATTAGCCTCTTGAACTATAGATTTTTGGCACCACAAGGCTCTCTAACTCTTCTAGGGTTTTGCACCTAAAAGGAGAGAGGTAGGCCAAAAATGCTAAATAGGTTCATTCGAATTATGTAATGTAGGATGTTATTATGCCTAAATGAAATGAACTAAATGCAATTAAGTGATCTAATGACTGATTATGTATGCAAAACTTGATATTTATGATATATTGGAAAGCACAATGTGATATGCAAACAAAGAGCTATGAATGAATAAATGCATAATAGAAATGAGATGAATCAATGTGCACCTAGAGGTCTGATGAGGATTCTGGAATGTTCTAGATGCTATCTAGAATTACTGAAATTCACTAGTGGGACTCATTCACCTAGGGTGGCGAATTAGTCCTACTTCTGATGAAAACTATTGGGAACCAATTTCTAAGTGTTAGGATTCAAAATTTGACAAAACTTAGATTTCCAGCCTTAAGGCGGGACTCAATCGCTATTGGTGGCGATTCAGTCCTCTCCCAAAATTATGAGAAATCAGGAGACAACTCTGCAACACTAGATCTAAGGATGTTTGCTTTTCGGGTTGTCGAAGTCAATTATGCAAGAAACATACATAATACCTTCTCCAAGCTTGAAATGTGGTTGATTTGACTTGAAACACCTTGTTGACTTGTTGACCACTCGTCAACACCTAAATACTTATTAAATCTACATATAAAAGTCTACAAGCACACATGCAAGAGGGGAAAAATGGTTGAGGGTTAGTAAATAGGGGTTTTCCTTGGTCAAACCCCACTTTGGTAATCAAACCCTTAATGAAATAATGAAATGAAAGAGAATGATAAACAAATAACATGCAAATTCTACCAACTTACCAAACCCTTGTTGAATAAAATCTGAAATTGTGTCAATGGATGCTTCAAAATGCTTGATGAATGCTTGATTTGATGTTGTAAGGTGCTTGAATGAAAAGATTGCTTGGATGTGATGTGTGATTGTAGGAGAGATGTAAAATAAGGTGAAAATCCCTTATTTATACAATCTTGTGCCTTAGTAACTTGTCAATACCTCATCACAGGCCGACATCGAGTGATTTTGAAAAAAACCTGAAAGGAAATTTAAAATATTTTGAATTTGGAGCCAAGGGGAGCTCATTCACCACCCATGGTGAATGGGTCCCACCTAGGACTTGAAAATGGGTGTTGGGAATTAAGTCACATTTAATGTTATTTGTCGAGTTTACATTCAAAAATACAATTAGTTAAAGCTTATAAGGGCATAAAGGGGTCAAATAAAGCATAAGAAAGGTGTAAATAGTGAAGTTATGCCTAGAAAAATGTGAAATCTTGGTACAAGACTTTACAACACTTCAAAATAGGACTTGTTTAGTGATGAAAAGGTGATTTTTAGGTGAATTGTAATGAATAGTGTCTAGAAGAGTGTAGAAATGTTTTACAACACTTCACAACACCTTCACAAGATGTCATTATTTAAATTTTAGTACCTAAATATGCATGTTCAAGCCAAAGTACAACATAAAATCATAGCAAAATAGACCAAATCAAACAAGACCTAAAAGGCCATGAAAATGACAAGGGGCAATTTTTCTATACCATACCTCTGTAACTAGCGAGTTCGCCCGTTGGGGCGAATTCGCCCCTGTGTGTAAAAATCTGAGCCTACAAAATTCAAAAAATAGCAAAATTTAAAGTGCAAACCCATGACATGGGTCCCACTAGGCATGCCATAAATGTGTGCAAGTGAATTTGACCTACCTAATGTGCAAAAACTAACTAATGCAAGAGATCAAAAGCACAAAACAAACACTCAATATTGGGCATACGATGAACTTAAACAAAATGAAAGAAAAGGAACCTTTTACCTTGTTGAGTTGATTGCTTGGTTGGCCCTATTGATTGTTCGAATGTGTGCTCCTTTTTATTAAAAAATAGCATGAAACCTAGCTCTAAATGATCATGAGATGATGGAGAATGCAATGGTGCAAATGGATAGTAGGATGGATGCAAAGTATGAGCTCAAAGGGTGCAACAATGGTGAATGATTGCTAGAGTTCTTGGATGAGTGGTAAGGTTTGAATGTCATAGTGGATTATCAAATGAGAGATCTCTCCTCCATTTTTAGGGGAAGGGCCTCTAAAACAATGGAGGGTCAAGGTGAAGCCACAATGGTCAAGATCAAGGGCTATGGTGAGTTGAGGACTCACAAGCCCTCACATCTTGACATGTGGTGGGTGAGGTGTCAAAGGGGAGATGAGGTAGAGGTACTTCATAATACCTAGGGATTTGGAAAATATCTCCTCATAAAGAAAGTCCTTGTCCCCATATGAGTGATGGGATATGTGAGGAATTAAAATTTCCTCAAATATCCACATGGGGATGAGGGAAGGAATTAAAAATTCCTTAAAAGGCGTAGGGGAATAAATGTGAATTTAAAATTCACATGGGGAAGGGGTTTCCTTCTCCAAAAGGAGAAAACATTAAATGAAGTTGACTTTGGACATATGCCATAAATGGCATGAGGATTAGGTTGACCCAATCAAGTGATTAGGGTTGTGCAAACATGAGATTAAATAGGTTAATGAGGAATTAGGGATAAGTGGGGAATTATGGAGGATGCGACCCTAATCATGAAAAGGGGTGTGCACATCCTAATCATAGATTAATTAAATGAATTTGGATTAGAGAGAATTGTGGAGGATGGGACAAGGAGAGAGAAATAATGAATTTAAAAATTGTTTTAAATTCATAGAGGGAAAATGACTAAATTAAATAAATTAGAGTATTTATTTAATTTAGAGAGGAAAGGGGATAAGGGATAAAGTATTTAATTATTTAATTAAATACCTTAGGGACATTAGAAAAATGGAAATATTAATTAAATAATAAATTATTTAATTAGCACAGATGAAGGATGTGGGGCCGAGGAATAAAAGGGGTGAATTTGACCATATGAGGGTGGTCAAATTCAGATGACTACAAGATGAACTTCCAAGAATTGTTCATGAGATTCCAATCAAAAGGAAAATTAATAGAGCTAAAAGGGTTGAAGGAAAAGTAACCACAAATAGTTAGCTCTCATCAAATGGAGAAGGGTGAGCATAGGATCATGGGGGTCCAAAAAGTGGTGATCTAACAAAAAAGTGGCTCATGAATTTTTTTTATTTGAACTTGATGAAATGAAAAGGGTTTATTGAGAAAAATGTTAGCTTTCTGCCAATATAAGATATGCCTTATTTGGAATTAAATAGAAAATTATTAATTATTTTTTACATGCATTTTGGCTAAAGTCTTGATTAATAGGCTGATTGAAAAGCATCTATAATTCTTAAACAATTTAACATTTTTTGAATCTGAAAGATGTAGCACATTCTATGATTCCCATAGTATAGGATAAAAAAATAGAAAATGAATTTCTTAAAATTTTGACCAAGTTATTGTTATAATTGACTGATTCAATCCACAGATCCCATGAAACACCTGCGAGTAATTACCTATCACAATAGAGAAGATAAACACGCAAGATTGTGCTCAATAACTTGAGAATTGTATTGATGTAAATAACATGGATTTAACCATGTTACCTGGATTAATTTATAAATGAATGTTCTTGCTTGTACAAGTAATGCAAGAGCAAACCCTACATGCAAATTAATAAGATAGTGACAAGTGTTTTAATCTCACATGCAATGAGACAATTTTTCCTAAATTCAGTCCAATCTAATAATATGAATCAAACTAAAGATTAAACATCAACTCCTAAATTTAGCTTAAGTGAACTAAAGTAAAAAATCCTCTAATAATTAATTGATGATTAATTAATTATCAGATGATGACTTATTTATTCCAACACCCCCCCTTAAGATCAACTTAGGGAGAAAATAAACAACTGATAAAGGAAGCTAAAGGAATGCAGAATGGATCTCGGATATAAGGCCTAATGAGGTACCCATGAACAAGAAACTAAAATCTCTCATAATTAGAGAAAAGTAGAAAACCACATGGGAAAACCTCCTCTCCAAAAAGAGAGAAAAATAAATGATTGTACTAGATAAAGAAGGATAGAAGGAGGACTCAATGTGACCCCCAAGGACTACTTCTATCATGCAAGTATGATAGATGTCCCCTTGATAGGAGAGAGAAAAGAGGATATGAATCCCCCCATAAAGAAAGAGCTCCCATGCCAATGATAAATGTCTGAAGATAAAACATGATCCACTACCTACAAACAACATTTAACCCCTTATGAAAAAAAATCCATTGGTGATTGGGGAAGCCAATCCAAAAGAATGGGTGATTCTGGAATCCAAATCTAGATTATGTGTTCCTCTGAGAACTTCTCATGTGTCCATATGTTGAAAAGCGATGATGTCAATACAGAATCCTGTGAAGACTGATGTAGAACAAGTTGCAAAGGCGATGAAGATGGTGGGCCAACACTGTTGATGTGGCTATCAAAAAAGAGGAGATGAATGTCCTAAAAGTAATCTACTAGATTAGTAATATAGGACTCCAAAAATAAGGATGATATGTTTACAAGATATGAATCCCAAGTAGCTATGTCTAGAAGATGTATGATTTCCTACTACACTGAATCAATAGGGGCCATGGATTTGGCAATGCCATGTTGATCAAGAACAATAGAAGATGATGATGTCTCAATTTGAAGAGTGGGAACATGAAGAAAAGTCTCTAAACCATTGGAACATGCAAGACCTGTGATATACTCAAGCTCCTCTAAAGTATCATCGTCAAAGGGTATGCAATTTTCATCTGCAAGAGGGATGAAACAATTTGTAGTAGGATCCTCTGGGTATGGAGAGATATGAGGGTCTCCAAAAATCTCCCAAAGTTGTGTCCAAATAATGTGGGGACATTCAATGTCTGATACAACATACATAGTGTCAACATCAACACTAAAGAATATAACCCCTACAATATGATCTTTGGTGATAATCCTGTTGGATGTTGTGGTTCTATTGCTGATATGTGGTTGTCATTGATGTCAACACTATTAGCATTGTTGCATTAGAAGTTGTATATGTTGAGGATATTGCTCAAAAATTGTAATTAGAAGTGCTACAGGTTGTAAGTGGTGAAGTGAAGTTCTGTCTATCGGTGTGATCAGTACGTTATTGATTTGATGTTGTGGTTTAAATGGTTTCTTGCTAAGTGTAACTAGTTTGTCCACATCAAGTTTCAGAGATCCGCATGAAGATTTCATCAAGTCATGAAGATTTGTATTCTGACAGTTTTTCTGTTACTTCAGTTAGTGTTCCTGATTGAAGTTCATGTGATTTTTGTAAGTTCAGTTGTTGCATATCCTTCTCTAGTGTTTCATGGTGTTTGTGGATGTTTCTAGTTTGTGCTCTATGTATGCTACAAGTGTACATTGATTGTTGTGCTCATGATCTGATATTTTCTCTTGCATGTTCATGTTTTTCATGTTCATGGCCGACTAGGTGTTGAAGTGTGTTGTGGATCTTCGAGGAGAAATTAATTGAAGTGTTTTTTTTTTGGAGTTGTTGATTTGGGTCTTCACTATGTTGTGGCTGAACTTGGTTGATTCACATTAAAAATTATCTATTTTTTTGGGCCGATAGTTTGTATTCATTTTATTATTTCTTTGTGGCTGACTTGTAGTGATTTAATTCCATTTTGTGGATACATAAGAGCAATTTTTTTATCATTTGGAGGTGTGCAAGTACAAAGTGTGCGATTCCTATGTGTGAATATTGTTCATATCTTTTGAAGGAAAAAGTAGAGTGTGAAGAAGAGTGAAAAAGAGTGAAGAAGTGTTCATGTGCTTAACTGAAACTATAATCAAGCATTAGCAGATGTTATTTTCTCAGTTCAAATCCAGATGGTTGTAATCCAAATCTTTCTTTGGGTAGTGATCCCTCTTCTAATTGAGTAGTGAGCTCTAGGAAGTGTGCCTGAATGTATATGCATTCCCATTCATACTTCTTATACTTTTAATAGGGTATAATATTGTGGATTGACATCCATCATGGTTTTTACCCTAACAGGGTTTCCACGTGAAAATTTTGGTGTTCTTTGTGTTTTTGATGTGCTGATTTTTTGTGGTTTATTATTCATTCATTAGATCTGAGATTAAGTTAACTTTTAAAAGTTTAAATATTCTGTTACAACTGATTCACCTCCCCTCTCAGTTCTATATCCTTGTCTTGCCAACAATTGGTATCAGAGTAGGTTCCTCTGAAGAAGTTTAAAAGCTTGAGGTGATCCGAGATGGCATCATACAAGAAGGATAGTCCTAGATTTGATGGACCAAACTACTCCTTGTGGAAAGCCAGAATGGAGTGTCATTTGAGGTGTATTGGTGAACCCTTCTGGAAGACTACAAAGAACAAATATATTATTCTTCAGAATGGTCCTTCCACTCCTGATGAAGTTAAAGAGGATGAGATTAATATCAAGCTATTGAAGTTTTGTTGAGTGCTCTAACAAATTGAGAAATGACAAATGTGATGGATCTAAAGACATCTCATGAGATCTGGAAGAAGCTAGAGACTTTGTATTTAGTAGATGCACTTGTGAAGGTCGCTCTGCTATAGATTTTGAAAGGAAAGTATGCAACTTTGAAGATGGGTGAAGATGAAAATATTTCTTCTTTTATGCAAAGAGTAAATGAAATTGTGATGGGTATTAGATGTGCCGGTAGTACCCTGGATGAACAAAAAATTGTAGCTAAAGTGCTTAGATCATTTCCTACCTCTTACAAATCAAAGGATCATGCTATTAAAGAGCTTAGAATAGTAACAAATGTGACAAGAGATATGTTGATTGGTAAACTTTGTACCTTTGAGTTGAGTGAATTTGATGATTCTTCTCCCAAGACCAAATCTACATTTAAGGCCTCTGTATCCGAAAGAAACAAGAAAATATATGATCTAAGAGAGAGTTCTAGAAAGACATTCAAGTATGAGGAAGAGATGAAATGACTTGAAGATGAAGAAAGAGAAGTAGAAGAGCTAGAAGCACTGATTGTGAAAAAAGAAGGTAGAGGACAAGGTAAGTATAAAGGAAAGTTTCCTATTAAATGTTTCTCTTGCAGTAAAATAGGTCATTTTGCTTCAAGGTGTCCTAAAAAAGTTCCAAGGTCTAATCCTAACAAACCTAGATTTCAAAAGAAATGCTATTATGATGAAGGTGTAATTTATGAAGAATCTGATAAAGAAAATGGAAATGAAGGTGAATGGGCTTTCACTCCTATCAAGGAAAATTGTCTAGTGGCTACTAAATCTGCTAAAGTTGAGAAAGCTCTTGCAACTCGAATTGAAAAAAAGGATGAGTGGGTTATTGACAGTGGATGCTCACATCATATGACTAGTGAGAAAAGAAAATTTGTAAGTCTAAAGAAATATTACGGCGGGGTTGTAAGATTAAGAGATAACAATGTTGGTGTGATTCGTGGCAGAGGATCTATCTGTCTTGGTGGTAAACATAACACTAATGATGTCCTTTATGTTGAAGGCTTGAAGCATAACTTGTTGAGTGTTGGAAAAATGGTGGATAAGGGTTACGATCTTCAGTTCAAAGATGGAAGATGCAAGATACTTGGAAGTTCTAGAAATGAAATTGCTTCTAGGACAAAGACAAAAGGAAATATTTTTCACCTAAGTATTGATGTAAGCTGTCTAATTGCTCAAGTGGATGAAAGTTGGTTATGGAATAGGAGGCTGTGTCATGTGAATTTTGATAACATTGTCAAGTTAAGCTCCACTCAAGAAGTAAGAAATCTACCTAAGCTAATGAAGCCTACTAACACAATATACAAGGAATGTCAGACGGGAAAATAGACTAGAGTTTGTTTTCAGAGCAAACAACACCATTCTAATGGAGTACTAGAGCTAGTGCGTACTAATTTTTGTGGTCCCTCCATAATCAGAAGTCTACAAGGAGAAAGGTACTTTATGCTGCTTATTGAAGATTACTCTAGGATAATATGAGTTGCTTTCTTAAGAGAAAAATGTCAAGCATTAGAGAAGTTCAAAATTTTCAAAGCTATGGCAGAGAATGAGACAGGTCTGAATATCAAATGCCTAAGGTCAGATAGAGGTGGTGAGTTCACATCTCGAGAGTTCAATTCTTTCTGTGAAGAGCATGGAATCAAAAGATAGTTGTCTGCTCCTCGAACCCTTCAACAAAATGGAGTTGTAGAGAGAAAGAATAGAACAATTTTGGATGCTGCTAGAACAATGATGTTGGAAGGAAATGTGCCTCACATCTATTGGAGAGAAGTTCTAAACATTGTTGTGTACACTCTAAACTAGGTAAATGTCAATGGTATTTTTGGTAAGACTCCTTTTGAGCTGTGGTTTGGTTATAAGCCTATTGTTAAATATTTCAAGATCTTTGGAAGCGAGTGTTATATCAAGAGAGATGAGGACATAGGAAAGTTTGATGCAAGGAGTGATGAAGTAATATTTCTAGGTTACTCTACTAAAAGTAAGGCTTACCAGTGCTATAATAGAAGATTGAGAAAAATGGTTGAAAGTGCAAATGTCAGAATTGATGAGGACTCTGCTAGATCATCCAGATACTATGGATATGACTCAAATGACCAAAAATATAGTACAAAGAAAGGGAAGACTACTTAGACACATAATCAAGTTCATATTGTTCTAGTAAATCAAGAAAGTCAGGAAGGAGAGACAAGTGGAAGTGCGGAAGAAAGAATGGAAGAAACAGAAGTGTGATATAATCCTAAAATTATGAGGTATGTAAAGCTAAATCATTCTGAATATCAAATTATAGGAGATAAGAATAAACATGTGTAGACTAGAAGAAGGATTGCAGAAGAGTATTCTTTGATTTCCAAGACTGAGCCTAACAATGTCAATAAAGCTTGTAATGATGAGCATTGGATGGAAGCTATGAAGGAAGAACTGATGTAGATTGAAAAGAATGATACATGGATTCTTGTTCCCAAAACTAAAGATAAAAATGTGATTGGTACTAAATGGATCTTTTGAAATAAGTTGAATGAACAAGGTGAAGTGGTTTGGAATAAAGAAATATTGGTATGTAAAGGGTATTCACAAATGGAAGGTATTGATTTTGAAGAAACCTTTGCCCCTGTTGCTAGAATTGAAGCTGTAAGATTATTTCTTGCTTATGCCGCATATAAGAACTAAAAAGTCTATCAAATGGATGTGAAGTCAACCTTTTTGAATGGTGAGTTAGAAAAAGAGGTATATGTTGAATAGCCAGATGGATTTCAACTGAATGATAATGAAGACATGGTTTTCCAATTGAAGAAAGCTTTGTATGGACTCAAGCAAGCCCCTAGAGCCTGGTATGCTAGACTTGATAAATACTTACTAAAGCTTGGATTCAATAAAGTACTACTGATAGCAACTTGTATTTTAAGTTGGATCATGATAAAGAGTTGATTATTGAAGCCTTTATTGATGACATTATTTTTGGAGGTGATGATGATCTATGTATGAAGTTTGTTGATGAAATGAAAAGTGAATTTGAAATGAGTATGATTGGAGAGATGAAGTTCTTTTTGGGATTGCAAGTCACTTAGTTAGATAATGGGATTTTCATATCTCATTCCAAATATGTGTGAGAGTTGTTGAAGAAGTTTGGCATGGAAGACTCAAATCCTATTGGTACACCCATAGTAATCAGATACAAGTTAACACAGAATGATGATTTTCCTAAGGAAAATCAAACAAGATACATAGCAATGATTGGCGGATTGCTCTACTTAACTCAGACCAGACCAGACATCATGAATGTTTTGTGTATGGTTGTTGTATATCAAGCTAACCTAAAAGAATCTCATGTGACTGCTATAAAGATAATTTTCAAATACTTGAAAGGAACAGTTGATTTTGGGATTTGGTATCCTAAAGATTATGATCTTACCTTGAGTGCCTATACTGTTGCAGATTGGGCAGGAGATGTAGATGACAAGAAAAGCACTAGTGGTGGTTCCTTCTTCCTAGGGAAGAAGCTGGTGTCTTGGTTGAGTAAAAAGGAGAATTCCATTTCCCTATCTACTTCTGAGGTAGAGTATATTGTTGCTGCAAATAATTATACTCAAGTGTTGTGGATGAAATAGATGCTGAAAAATATTAGAGTAATATATGATGAGTCTATTGTCATATACTGTGACAACTCAAGTGCAATAAACATATTGAAGAATCCAGTGCTACACTCTAAGACCAAGCATATATCAATCAAGTTTCACTTCCTGAGGGAGAAAGTGAGTGTGAAAGAAGTCAAACTAGAATATGTGCCTACCAAATAATAGATTGCAAAAATTTTCACCAAGTCATTGTCAAAGGCTACTTTTGAGTATCTCAGAGGGATGATAGGGGTGATCACCCCTCTTGATATGAACTAGAGATGCATTTACTTGCATCAATATGTGTGCTTCATAACTATTTTATGATCTAGATTGATGTTTCCATGGCTGCTACTCAAGGGGAGTAGTCAAATGTGCAGATATGTGGTTCAAAGCTTGTATGTGGAAAGATAATGCTTATCTTTTCCATTGATGTCAAAGGGGGAGAAGATAATGTGAAAAATATTTTTGAGGAGAAGAGCAATATGGAAAATCTCTCTGGAAGAGAAGAGTCAAAACCTAAGGAGAAGTAAGTGTAGTTGTGTTGATGGTATTTTTCACTTCATGTGTTGCCATGAATTCCAAAGGGGGAGATTGTTGGATGTTGTGGTTGTGTTGCTAATATGTGGTTGTCATTAATGTCAACACTATTAGCATTGTTGCATTAGAAGTTATATATGTCGAGGATATTGAGAAAATTGTAATAAGAAGTGCTACAAGTTGTCAATGGTGAAGCGAAGTTCAGTTTTTTGGTGTGATCAGTACGTTACTAATCTAAGGTTGTGGTTTAAAGGGTTTATTATTGAGTGTAACTAGTTTATCCATGTCAATTTTCAGAGATCCACACAAAGATTTGATCAAGTTATGAAGATTTGTATTTTGACAGTTTTTTTGTTACTTCAGTTAGTGTTCCTGATTGAAGTTCATGTGATTTTTGTAAGTTTAGTTGTTGTGGATGCTTCTATGGTGTTTCATGGTGTTTTTGGATGTTTCTAGTTCATGCTCTATTTGGGCTACACATTTGCATTGATCGTTGTGCTCATGATCCAAGATTTTCTCTTGCGTGTTCATGGATGACTAGGTGTTGAAGCATGTTGTGGATATTTGAGGAGAAATTAATTGAAGTGTTTTTGTGTTGAAGTTGTTGATTTGGGTCTTCACTATGTTGTGGCTAACCTTGGTTGATTCACATTAAAAATTATCTATTTTTTTGGGCTGACAGTTTGTATTCATTTTATTATTTCTTTGTGGCCAACTTGTAGCGATTTAATTCCATGTTGTGAATACATAAGAGCGATTGTTTTATCATTTAGAGGTGTGCAACTGCGAAGTGTGCAAATCATGTGTGCGAATATTGTTCAGATCTTTCAAAGGAAGAAGTAGAGTGTAAAGAAGAGTGAATAAGTGTTCCTGTCCTTAATCAAAACTGTAATTAGGCATTAGCAGATGCTATTTTCTCAGTTCAAATCCAGATGGTTGTAATCCAAATCTTTCTTTGGGAAGTGATCCCTCTTGTAATTTAGTAGTGAGCTCTAGGTAGTGTGCTTGAATGAATGTGCATTCCCAATCATACTTCTTATACTTTTAACAGGGTATAATATTGTGGATTGACATCCACCATTGTTTTTCCCCTAACAGGGTTTCCAAATATAAATCTTGGTGTTCTCTATGTTTCTGATGTGCTAATTGTTTGTGGTTTATTATTTATTCATCAGATCTGAGATTAAGTCAAGTTGAGTTTAAAAAGTTTAAATATTATGTAACAACTGATTCACCCCCCCTCTCAGTTGTCCATCCTTGTTTTTCCAACAAATCCATGGTGATAAAATCCTTGGTGTATCTAGTGTAGGTATGAGTCCATACAAATAAGGAAAAATATCAAGCCACCGGAGATGTGTCAAGATGCCATGTCACCAATTAAGCAAAGTGTGAAAACATAAAATAAAAAATAAAATGTATTTGGGGCAGATTCTAGAAAATGTGCATGAATAGATCTAAAGAGCTCTGAAATACCTTTCCAATGCCACTTGAATTGCAAAATTTGGAGATACAAAAAAAAAATTATGAGCTTGGAAGCACAAAATGAAGATCTGACTTTGATTGAGAATAAGAAGAATCACTGGAAAAATCTGATAATGAGACCTGTACCACTGGAAAGTTCATGGAACTAGTTTTTGAATGATGTCTTGTGTGACCGATTTTGACACCGTATGCAGGTGATCCCACAATACTGGTTTACAATTTTTGGCCAAAATGGACATTGAAGTAAAAATTTTAACTAAATCTTCACTTTCAAGCAACTATAGCAGGTAAATTGTGAGGAATTTGAAGATGATGCAAACTAGTGTTTTGTGACATTTTGTCTATAGATTCTAAATATATTTTTTTCAAATTTTTGGAATTAGATTGCACTTTTTTTTCTAATGTTGGAAATAGGATGCCATTTAATTGCAATCCTAAACATTATTTATTTCATGTATCTCTTAAGTCCTTGGAATGTGTTCATCAACACTAGGATTAGGAAGAGATTAATATTGAATGAAATAATCATGTTAATTGACATTTGTAATTAATTCTAAATGTTAGGAGCATGTGAGGGCATCCAAGATGAGTTCCTAAATAATAGGAGCACATGGGGCACCCACATGGTAGGTGGCACTCACCTTGAGTTCAATTAACTATTCGAAGTAAGAGATAACACTTTTGAATGCATGTAAAGATCCTAGGAGTTAGGGTTTGATGTTTGCATGCATAAAGTTCAGTTCAGTTCAGATCAGATCAGTTCAGTTCAACTCAAAATCAGTTTAGTTTAGTTCAGTTTAGTTCAATTATGGTTCAGTTATCTTTAGTTAGTTTTAGTTGAATGCTAGTTGACTTCAATTAACTTGGAATGCATGGCTAATGACTTGAGTTGCATTACATATAATAGGGACTACATTCAGTTAACAGGGGATGACCATTCTTGCATGAATGGTGTTGAGAAATGTTTTGAATAGTTAACAAGAAATGACTTGGACCCAATTTGGGTGCCCAACTTGTCTTCTTGGAATTAACTCCTTTGCATGTTGAGATATTTCAAAAGGCTTAGTTAAGTGGGACCTCTTTTGGGCACCTACTTTGAGGATGAATACTTGAAGATATTTACAGAACAGGGGTTGAGTTGCTACTTTAGTCTAGGACGCCCAAATGCATGAAGATGAGGATTTGACGTTGTTCTTCATGACATAACTCTATTTTCATGAGATAGGTGAACCTTTTAGGGATAGGGCTTGAGCATTGTAATTGTAACTCAGTTGGAGTTTAGAAAGTTAATCAAAGCCTATTTATCTCAAGCAAGTTGAAGAGAGTTGTAATAAGTTTTTATTATAGGTGTGAAGAAAACTTGGTGAAGGAAAAAGAAGCATTCTCAAGCAAGAATTGGAGCTATTGTAATGTACTTCAGAGATTGAATAATAGAATAATTCTTGGTGGAGTTTTTTCACGAAAGGGTTTCTCCACGGTACATGCTTGTGTAACCTTTCTAATATCCTATCTACTTCTTCTATCAACTTTTGTCTTCATTCTACAAATAGTAAAATGGATTAATCAGATAATCACCCACAAATAATCTATAACAAAGGAAAAACATATTTAGATCAGCAATATTAAAGTTTTACAAAGTATTAAGCTATATAAACACCTCAATTTTCAACTTTTGGTATCAGAGCTGAGGTTGGGTAGAGTATTGGGATGCCTTTCTCTTAAAAGATTAGAATTTTTTTGGCTATAGTGGGAGATTTTACTATTTTTGTGGGTATGTGCAAGATCATCATAGAAAAAACAAACCCTTAAGTGGCGAAAAAATGAAAAAAAAATAGAGTTAGGCAACTTAACATAAAAATTTGAATAAGCTATCTATATTATTTCAAAAATATGTAAGAATAAAATATGTAGCAAATTGAATGTAGTTTCTAAACTACTAGGTTTTTTTTTTTTAAACCTATTTGGTGAAAATTTGAAATTTCAATGCAGAGTACTTAAATTGTGGAAAAAATAAGTAGGTGTCCTGCTTGACCACCCTAACCACAATAAAATGATAATTATTTTTTATAATATTTTAGATATAAGTAGAGGACTCATGTCCCATGTGATGCATATCTTTTGTAATTCTTTTCAAGTAAATAATTAATTATGAATTTTTATTACAACTTTTAAAAAATATAAAAACTTGTATGTCCTGATCACCTTAACTTGGTCAAAACTTCATGAAATTCAATATTTTTTTTTAATCCTATAGTATGTGAAACATAGAATGTGACACATGTTTCAGATTCAAAAAATGTGATACCATTTGAAAGCTATAGATGTTTTTCAATCAGCCTATCAATCAAGACTTTAATCGTAATTCTAATAGAAAATGAATAATAATAATTTATTAAATTCAAAGTAAAGCATAATTTATATTGGTGGAAAGTTGAGAATATCCTTTTAAAACCCTTTTCATTTCATCAATTTTGAGTAAAAAAAGTCGTCAGCCACATACCCTACACATAGCCATCATATTGTCACTTTTTGGCCCATCATGATCTTGGACATACCCTTGTTATTGCTGATTTTGGAAAATAAATTCTTTACAAGAGGTATCTATTCTTGCTTTAGAGGATGTTTAGTCATTGATAGCTTGGACTCACAGGTTTGGTGTGAGCTTATGACAGAAATGTGGTTTTGATTATGTGCATCATTTTTCCATGGGATTGCTCAGTATCACGATTCAGTGGAAGCATTTGGCAATGAAATGGATTCTTGGTTGTAGGATGGTTTTGTTATTATATCATGGTATACTCTTGATTAGCGATTTATAGTTGTGGAATAGTACATGTTATAATAATTTTGATCATGAGGAAATGTCGGAAATTCCATATGCTTTTGAAAGTGATGGTTTGATGTTTATTTTGTTGCCATGTATAGCTTGGTATCATAGTTCAGTGGGAGCTTTGGTAGGATATAGTGATCTTCATGAAGAGGATGGTAGTCACGATGCCATGTGTGACTCGATACCACAGTTCAATGGGATTTTTTTTGTAGTGACATGAATGCATTATTGGTAAGGTTATCCTCATGTGATTGGGGATATGGTTTTTTCTTGGTTTAGAGTGGTTGCTATTGTGTCATGTTATACTCTTGATTCTAGTTTAGAGTTTGGCATATTACATGTTCTCTTTAGACCAGGATGTATATATATATTATAGTGCATGTGATCTCCTAGACGAAGATGATTAGATCATGGATGTCATGTTTATGTTCATGATTCATTATTGGAGCTTTGACATTTATCTTGTGTAGTTCTCTTAAGTATTGGGTACATTAATCATTTGCTTGATTACTTCATGAAAGTGGTGTGCTGTATTTGGATTTTGGAATGGATTGGTTGGTTACAAGTCCTCATGGATACTTGGAGAAATAGGTGAGGCTAGATTTCTCTTATGGTAAGCTAGATATTTGTTGGAATGGTTACTAGTAAGAAAAGTTATTTTCAATAGAAAAGACTAAGGATCCTACACCTTGGTTGAATGTGAGTTCAACACACTCGGTGGTTTAAGATGCCTCCAAATAGGCAGTTTGGATACAGAGGCTTGGGAAAGGTATTGGTTGGTTGATAATGGGAAGGTATTAATTGAGAAAGTTGACACTTTAATTAATGTTACAGATTAACTTATGAAACCAAATAAGTTCTCTTGGTTTTAATCATTTGCTTGGAAGCTTCATGATTATGTAGGGTGCATTTGAAGTTGGCATGGATTGATTAGTTGGTGCAGGAAGGCCATTGGCCTTGAGTCCTGTACTTGATTTATAATTATTCCTTGTTTAGAATAATTGCAATGTATAATCTCAAGTGGGAGAATGTTGGAAATAGGATGCCATTTAATTGCAATCCTAAACATTATTTATTTCATGTATCTCCTAAGTCCTTGGAATGTGTTCATCAACACTAGGATTAGGAAGAGATTAATATTGAATGAAATAATCATGTTAATTGGCATTTGTAATTAATTATAAATGTTAGGAGAATGTGAGGGAATCCAAGATGAGTTCCTAAATAATAGGAGCACATGGGGTACCCACATGGTAGGTGACACTCACCTTGAGTTTAGTTAACTATTCAGAGTAAGAGATAACACTTCTGAATGCATGTAAAGATACTAGGAGTTAGGGTTTGATGTTTGCATGCATGAAGTTCAGTTCAGTTTAGAATCAATTTAGTTTAGTTCATTTTAGTTTAATTCAGTTTAGTTTAGTTTAGTTCAATTCAGTTATGGTTCAATTATCTTCAGTTAGTTTAGTTGAATGCTAGTTGACTTTAGTTAAATTGGAATGCATGGCTAATGACTTGAGTTGCATGACAGATAACAAGTACTACTTTCAGTTAACAGGGGATGACCATTCTTGCATGAATGGTGTTGAGAAATGTTTTGGACAGTTAACAAGAAATGACTTGGACCCAACTTGGGCGCCCAAGTTGTCTTCTTGGAATTAACTCCTTTACACATGTTGAGATATTTCAGAAGGCTAAGTTAAGTGGGACCTTTTTTGGGTTCCTACTTTGAGGATGAAGCCTTGAAGATATTTACAGAATAGAGGTTGAGTTGCTACTTCAGATTGGGACACCCAAATGCATGAAGATGAGGATTTGACATTGTTCTTCATGACATAACTCTATTTGCATGAGATAGGCGTAATTTTTAGGGATAGGGCTTGAGCATTGTAATTGTAACTCAATTGGAGTTTATAAATTTAATCAAAGCCTTTTTATCTCAAGCCAGTTGAAGAGAGTTGTAATTAGTTTTTATTGCAGGTGTGAAGAAGATTTGGTGAAGGAAAAAGAAGCATACTCAAGCAAGAATTGGAACTATTGTAATCTACTTTAGAGATTGAATAATATAATAATTCTTGGTGGATTTTTTTCCTGAAAGGGTTTCTCCACGGTACATGCTTGTGTAATCTTTCTAATATCATGTCTACTTCTTCTATCAACTTCTGTCTTCATTCTACAGATAGTAAAATGGATTAATCAAATAATCACCCACAAAGAATCTATAACAAAGGAAAATCATATTTAGATCAGCAATATTAAAGTTTTACAAAGTATTAAGCTACACAAACACCTCAATTTTCAACATCCATCTCCTTTGAAAACTAGTTTTAAACAACAAACATCATTTTTAAAGAGTGACGTCACTCACTAACACATAATTTTTTTTATATGAAGGATAAAATTCTTTTTTTTTTTAATTTAGATTCGTAACTCTCTGATATAGTGCATGGAATTGGTTTCATAGCATTTGATTGAATTTTTTTCTTAATTAAGTTTCAAAGTCAAATCAGTTAGAATTTAGACATGATTTACTAGCTAAAACATAACTTTTTTTGTATGTACCGAAATTCAATTTTTTTTTGTTGCATCAAAGACATCAATATCTAGTGCACTAATATTTTTCATTTTTTTATAATCTTTTATTTTTCCACATGTGTAGAATAGAGAGCTTGATTTTCGGTGAAAAACTAACATTTAGAAGAAATAAAAAATAAACATAATAATCAAATTAAATATATTTAAAATTATACTTTTTGGGAAGCTTATAATAGGGATTACATACAAAAATAAATTCTAAATGGATTCATTTGATCCCCCAAAAGGTAAATCAAAAGTGGTTTTTTATCAGCATTTTGATAGGTGTAAAGGAGACTCTATTATAGGTATGGTTTAGAACTAGTGGGGTTCTATCCAAGGAGGTTTGATGTAAGGTGGTTTGATCAAACCCTCTTCAATTGGAATCCTTTAAATGGAAATTTTCAAGGCTTAAATCATATATTTTCTAAAAATATGTGATTTTAGCAAAAATCAGAATGTCCCAAAAAGTGTAAACCACTATTGTTCGATCACCCATTCCCAAGTTATGTAAAAAAGAAAAAAATTGCTCCTCTAAGGAAAATCAAGGCTAGGAGGGGGGCTTGAGACCTATCTGTACAATGACATCAAACTAATGACATGCTGACATCATTAATCATTGGCTTAAATTTGATAGGCATATGGACGTCACTGCAAAAACCGCCCTTCCTTAGGAAAAATTTAGGTTGCCGAGAAAGATACAAATTTGCCAGAATATTTTGTTTTGTCCTCTACTTATATTGAAAGTTTCAAAAGAATATATATTTTTGGCTTGTACTTAGGTTGGTCAGACATACACTTGCTTTTTATTCTTTCCTAAAATTTTAGTACTACTACATTGAAATTTCAATTTTCACCAAATACATTTACTTTTTTCCAAAAAAGGACTAGTACCTTAGAAACTACATTGATTTTTCTACACATTTTGTTCTCACATATTTTTCAAATTATGTTAATAACTTATTCATATTTTTATGACAAGTTGCCTAGCCCTTTTTTTATAAATTTTATTGCCACTTAAGGTTCTAGTTTGGACCCCCATGATCCTGCACTGACCCAAAAGTTGCTTAAGAAAAGATTTGATGGATTTTTGGCCTAGTTATGTTCATTATAAGTCTCTCAATCTAATGCTCCCACCCATCTATATTTATAAGAAAAAATTGAGCATCACTCAGTGGTTTTTGGAGATATTCCTAAAGGACTTCCTACTCAGAGGGATCATGATCATGCCATACAACTAGTTCTAGGGAGCCAACCTCCCAACATCAAGCCTTGTTGGTACCCACATATACAAAAAAGTGAGATAGAAAATATTTTTGAGGAGATGTTAAAGGTAGGAATTATTAGACATAGCCAAAGTGCTTACTCCTCACATGTGGTGATAGTGTGGAATAAGGAAGAAACTTGGTCCATGTGTCTAGAATATAGAGTGCTCAGCATGTACACCATTAAATATAAGTTTCCTATTCTAGTCATTGATGATTTACTAGATTAATTGAATGGAGCTATGTATTTTACAAGGTTAGATCTTAGATTTGATTATCACTAAATTTTAATTAAGAAGATATTTGTAAGACAACATTTAGGACTCATGAGGGTCATTATGAGATTCTAGTGATTCCATTTGGCCTTAGCAATGCTCCATCTACATTTCAAATTTTGATGAATTCCATCTTTAAAAAGTTCTTGAGGAAGTTTGTATTAGTGTTTTTGATGATATATTGACTTATAACAAGACATGGGAAGAACACTTGCAACATGTAGATCAAGTATTTCAAGTTATTGAAGAGCATCAACTCTATGCTAAACCATCCAAGTGTGTTTTTTTCTTAATGAGGTGGAGTACTTTGCACACGTAGTTTCACATGGAGTAATAGTGGATCCTAACAAAATTAAGGTTATCATGAAATGGCCTATTCCTAAAACCATTAAGAAAATGAGGGATTTCATGGGATTGACTGCATACTGTAGAAGATTTGTGAAGAATTATGTTCATATAATAGCACCCTCACAACTTTATTGAAGAAGGATTCTTTTCATTAGAATGAATCCACTAATTCGATATTTGGAATGTTAAAGGAGTCTGTGTGCACAACTCTAGTGCTTTCCACTCCTGATTTCACAAAGGATTTTATTGTGGAATGTGATGATTTGGGAAATGGTATAGGAGTAGTTCTCATGCAGGAGGGTTGGCCCATTTCTTTTGAGATATGTCAATTAAAGGTTAAGAATCATCTCAAAACTATTTATGAGAAGGAAATGCTAGCTATTCTTCATGTAGTAAAACAATGAAGGACTTATCTAATGGGTAGACACTTCAAGATTAAGACAGATCATGATAGCCCAAAATATTTTTTGGAACAAAGATTATCTTTTGAAGAACAACAAAAATGGGTTACTAAGATGCTGGGATATTATTTTTTAGATTGTATCTAATAAAGGGAAGGAAAATGTTGTGGAAGATGCAATATCGAGGAAAGATGAGAAGGATGAAGCTCTATTGTGCACCCTTTCAATATTAAAAGAAGATTGGGTAGAAGAAGCAAAGGTAGAGTAGAAAAATGATGTGGCTACTAGTAATCTCATTCAAAAAATACATAGTGGAAAAGAAGTCAGAAGGTGTATGAGCTCTGCTAGGGTTTTGTGTTGTCTATGGTCATTCTTGGCCCCTCTTGCATCATACGGCACTGTTAGTGCAAGAAAATCCTCTTTTCCTGTGTACGACCACATTTAATGCAGTTTTTATGATTAAATATGCTGTCAACTGGCTCTAACCCGATAGTTCATGCTAGTGTTAGCGGTTCGTCGGCTTTACTCAATGGGTCCTCCTTCGAACAAATGACCCCAATTTTTTTTTGAAAGTCTTTCACGAGGTAAGTGTTCTAACTCACCAGGTGATGTGGTTTTGTCTTTACCAGATTTTGATTCTGCTAGTCAATGGCTTGAGCAACATACCCTTGTCGGGTCTTTTTTGGGAGAACTCCCCCTGAAAATGTGCTTAAGGAGTGTGTTAGCAAGGCTTGGGTCCCTCATAGGGTCTGCCTTGACATGGTCCAATATTTAACCAATGGTTTCTTTTTGTTCCGCTTTGCAGAGGTCAATCATGTCCAGACTATCTTAGCCCATGGTCTCTGATATGTCTAGTCTTCTTTGTTAGTTTTCCAGGCATGGACTCAGGACTTTGTTGTCTTGAATGACACCAAGTTGCGGGTCCCAGTTTGGATTGAATTTCCTAGTTTACCCTTTCCTTGTGTGCCTTTTTTGAATCATATTGCATCCTCTCTAGGGAGGGTTATTTGCGTTGAGCAAGATAGGTTCTTTCAGGCCCGACCCCAGAAAAGGGTTTGTGTGGAAGTGGACCTTTCCAAATATTTGAAGGACTCCATTGATATCCAAATTGGAACGCTCCGGTATACCCAGAAGGTTACTTATTTTAATCTTCCCAACACGTGTTATAGGTGTCAGTTCGTAGACCACAAGATCAAGGACTACCCTTTGGCAGTGCCTCGTACACATTCTCCACCATGAGATGTTGAAAAGCCTCATCTGGCAGATGCTTATGCTAAGAAATTGACTATGGTTACGAATCGCAAGAATAAGTCCACTAGTTTTGGGTCGGCCCCCAAGGCCTCCAAACTAGTGAAAGCTATTTCAAACCCTTCAGTGAAGGGGAAGGAAGCTCCTATTGGGGCTGATTATGTTCCATTGCAGCCTAGGCCAAAGGCAACGCCTCAACTTGTTGTCATGATAGCACAACCGAATGTTTCTCCTCCCATTTCAGGAACTCAAAGGCGGTCTCATAGCCATTCTCCACCTAGGGAAGAAGGGGAATATGTTCAAGAAAAGTGGATATTTTCCTCTCCTATCCAGATTGGGTCAATTCTGCCAGAATTTTTGCAAAATCGTTTCTATTCTCTAAATGAAGAGGAATTGGACTTTGATAATATGGAGGAGTTTCATTCATGAATTTCCTCTCATGGAATGTTTGAGGTCTGACAGACCTCTCCAAAAAGTATTCTGTAAGGGATACCTTGTGTAAGTATTTTGGTATTGAAGTGCTTTGTTTCCAAGAAGTTAAAATTTCTAGTTTTTTGCTTGTGTCGGATTGTTGCTCTGTTTGGCCAGCTAGTAAAATTCTTTGTACTACTCATTGTGTTGTGCATGGTGGAGTTGTCACCCTTTTGTACCCAGGGTGGCACTCTTGTGTGGTCAAACACAGGTCTAATCCCACTCATCGGCTTGTCTGGATTCTTCTCAACATTGATAATCATTCCTTTGGGATTATTAATGTCTATGCTTCTAATGATGTTGTGCAATGCTCTTTGATTTGGCACTAGATTGTTGATTCATTTCCAGTTGCTACCTAGTTACTATGTGGGGATTTCAATATGGTTGAAATACCGTATGACAAAGATGGCACCTTGCCATTTAGATGGGCAGCTGGTGAAAGGGAGGCATGGTTTTACATGCACAATAAATTGCGGCTCTTTGATCCCAACATTGGTTGCTGCCATTCTCATTCTCTCTGGAACACTTGGTGTAATTACAAGGCCGGTTCTGATAGAATATTTAAGTGCCTTGATCGTGCCATGATCTTGGCTCAATCTTTTTTCTCTTTTGACAACTCTTCTCTCTCGATTAAGTCGTTAGTAGATGTGACTTTGTCAAACCACTTCCCCATTTATTTTCACATTGAATGGAAGACTCAATAGCCTCGCATGTGTAAAACTCATTTTTTTCTAAACACATCTCTTCTCTGCCACAAGCCTACCCTAGCCCACATTCACAGATTCTGGAACTTGGAGTGTAGGCCAGCTCATCATATAGGCTAGATTACTTGGTGGAATGATGTTATCACTCACACAACTAGATTTCTATGCATTTATGAGCGCCAACTAGCTATCTTTTTCCGATGGTCTTATGAGGCTACCACTGCTGACATCTGCTTAGCTTCTGAGGCTTTGGTGGCCAACTCTTTTTCTCCATCATTGCAAGTTAGGGTGGCTGAATTAAGGCACAAAAAGTAAGTTGTAGACAATTATGATGCCAGAGGTGCGCAAATCAAATCCCAGTTGCATTAGTTAAAAATTGGTGATCGTGCCTCCAAAGAGTTCTTTTTGGCTTTGCATGTCAGACACTCATCCCCAGGCATTAAAAAAATTAAAGATGGCATTCAGGTGATTTCTAAGCTTCCTGACATTCTCTAGGATTTTTTACATCATTATGAGTAGGTTTTCACTGCACGAGAGCCCATGCCTGTGTGACAGTAAGCCCTCCAAGATTGCCTTGCTATTATGCCAAATAGGTTTTCCTCAACCCAGAAAATTTTTTGTGATCAATTGTTAACAATTGATGATCTCAAAGAGGCTATCCATTCCATGGCTGATGACAAAGCCCCAAGGATTGATGGGTTCCCTTGTGAATTCTACAAGGTCGTTTGGGAATGTGTTGGGCAAGATCTACATCATGTTTACTTAGAGGCTTTTCATGCTAATTCTCTAGGTAACTTAATAAAAAAAGGCAATATAAAATTCATGCCTAACTCTTGTGACCTAAAGGATATTTGCAACTGGAGACCTATCACGCTTCTCAATGTCTCCTACAAGATCATCGCCAAGGCTTTGGCTCTGAAGATTTTCCATCTTTTACCTTAGATTGTGTGCCAGGAGCAAACTGGGTTTATCAAATCCAAGTTTATTTTGGACAATATCATTGTTGTTTGGTAAGGCATGGAATGGGCTAGGCGTTCAAACTAGAAAGCCATGTTTATCAAAATTTGACTTTGCGAAGGCCTATGACCGTATTGAATGGCCTTTTATTCTTGCTATTTTGCAAGCTTTGGGTTTTGGGCCTAACTTCATTTAGACTATTTGAATGCTCTTTGTGGATGCCTCTGCTTAGATCACCATTAATGGTCATCAATCCTCTGTCTTTGGACTCTTTTGTTCCATTTGGCAAGGGTGCTCACTTGCCCCCTCTCTATATGTGCTTACTGCTGAGGGTTTTGGCTACCTTTTTTCCAACACAATTTCCTAGCAACATGTCAAGGGAATCTCTCTGCCCAACTCTTAGGCTCAGCTGGTTAATGGCCATTTTGCTGATGACTCTTTCCTCACTCTCCTAGAGGAAGAAGATACTGTTAAAGCAGCCCTGGATTGTCTTAACATCTTTTGTCTTACTTTTGATTCTGCCATTTAGTGGCACAAAACTTTTTGCTATAGATAGTTTATCTGGCCTTCTCCTCCTTGGTTGCAGCAGTATGGTTGGAAATGGATTGGGACATGAGAGATTTTTCAATTTCTGGGCATTCCCTTTGCTTTCTAGGCATCCTCGACTGAGCTATGGCAAGTTGTGATCTCCAAAGTCAAGCAGAAGCTTGCTTATTGGATTACCAAGCCCCTCTCTCTAGCAGGGAAATTTTAGGTGTGCTCCAAAGTTCTGGCAGCAACCCATGTCTACTATTCTTTCTGTTGGGCCTCTTCTAAAGTTGCCTATGACAAGATTGAAAATTTTCTTTGAGATTTTCTTTGGGCCTCCTATGAATCCCATAGAGGGTTTCACTGTGTTTCTTGGGAATTTTGCTGCCTTCCCAGAGATTCTGGAGGACTTGGATTGCTCTCCACTCAATGACAAGGGACTACTTTATGTGTTGAATGGATTATTTGTGCCCTTACTAGGGATGATGCCTGGAAAATTCTTCTCAGGCATTGTATTCAATTAGGGTTTCCTATCCGTAGACTCGCTTGGAATGGGATTGGCTTTCAAACCCTTCTAGTCATGGAGGAATTAGTCCAAATTGTTGCGACTTTTGTGGCCAAAAGTATTTAGTGTGCCTAGGAGGCTGTGAATCCTTGGCTCCATTGGGTTGGCTCTGGTTTTCGTGATGGGCTTTCACTCAACTAGTAGAATATTTGGTGGTCACCTCTTTTTTCTTGCAATGGCTATCCATTGGCTAAGTCGCCTTGGCTTAAGGCGCTAAAATTCCACAAGAAGGGTATCCAAACCCTACAATAGTTATTTCATAGACCCACAATGCATATCATGTCGTGGGAAGATTTTTGTGCTCTGTACAGGCATCATAACTAGGATTGTGCTACTTATGATGGTCTGGTGAATGCTATTCCTTCATAAATGCTTCATAAGGTTGGAATTTGTGCGACCAAACCCTGGTGGAAAGACTAGAAGTGGTATCCAAACACCCCTTTCAATAATTACAAGCCTCGACTTGGTTACATGTGGCTTTCACCACACTTTCCTATGATTCAAAGTTTGAACCAGAGGTGGCTTCTTGAATCTCCTACTCATGTCTGGTGTAAACTATTTGTTGCCACTTGGTCTACAAGTGTTGAGCTAAAACTTGCCCACTTTGCTTGGTGTATTCTTTTCCAAGGCTTTCCTATGGGTTCTCAGCTTTCTCACATTTGGGTCTAGGACCCTCATTTACCTTTTTATGGGAAGGTTGAGACTTTTAAGCATATTTTCTATTTTTTTCCCAGAGCTCAGTAGATTTGGACTTGGATTCATGACTTCTTTCAGCGCTTTAGGCCAGAGCCTTTCTCTTGGCATATGGTTCTGCTGGGAGATTCTCCCAGAATTCCTGCTAAATTCACCCAGCTTTGGCACACTTTCAGGGTGAATTTTTTTTTCAATATCTGGAAAGACAGAAATGCTTGCATATTTCTCATTCTCAAATGGATATTATTGTATCTTTATATGCTAAAGCTATTATTTTTTCTAACGTGCTTTTACAGATTCAGGTGCAAGCTAAAAAAGTTGCACTTGAAGTTGCTCACCTGCAAGTGATGTTGGATCATTGGGGAAATGCCCCATGTACTATTGCTCGGGTGCCCGCTTCGCCCACCTCTTCCCATGGCCGGTCACCCTCTCAGGGCCAGAAACAAAGTGGTTATGTGGGTCCTTGCTCTCAGCCTCCACTTCGACAGGATTCTCGCACTCCTTAGTGAATCCGCTCTCCTCTGCCGCGGGCTAGCTAGGGGTGGATTTCTGGTGGTGCTTCAAGGAGTGGCGGTGGTAGTTCCAGGTGGCCCTCTGATGACCCTCCTACTTTTGGCTCTAGTTGGCCAGATAATGGTAAAGGTTTTCCGCGTCTGGTGTTTGCAATCTCACCCCAATGCGAGGATAAAGATAAAGAGAAGGAAAAAGATGTTGATGATGGTTGGGGTCCTCCTCCTGACATCACTCCATACCTCGTTGATGTATGGGGGAAGAACATGGATGACAGAGACCCTCCTGACTTGGTTGGCACTGCTTTGGCTACTTAATGGCCCTCTTTTTATATGTTTTGTAATCTTGGACTTCTAGGCTTGGCCCATGTGATCTTTTGGTTTTTTTGGACGTTTCCCATATGACTCTTGAGGTGTGCCTTCTTACCACCCATATTTTTTTGTGAATATGTATCTTTAACTTAATTTAATATAGATAGCTGCCTATTCATCAAAAAAATACATAGTGATCCTAGTAGTTTAGATAAATTTTGTTGGAAGGGAGATACTCTACAATATAAAGAGCGATTGTATATTTGCAAGAATTCCTCCCTAAAATAAAATATACTCATAGAGCTACATGAGTCTCTAGCGGGTGGTCATTTTATTTTTTTTGAAAACATATCATTGGGTCAAGAAAGACTTCTTTTGGGAAGGGCTAAAAGGGGGTGTTCAAAAATTTGTGGCAGAATTTTTTGTTTGTCAAGAAAATAAAGGGAAGACAATTAAGACACCTAGTATCTTATAGCCCTTAGTTATTCCCAGCTAGTATTGGGAAGAGGTCTCCATGGACTTCATCAGAGGGCTTCCAAGATCTAATGGTAAGAATTCCATCATGGTAGTAGTGGATTGCCTCACTAAATATACATTTTATTGCATCATCACATCCTTTTACAACAAGTATAGTGGCAAAAGAATTTTTGGAGAATATTCAAAAGCTACATTGTATACCTATTGCTATTATTAGTGACTGTGATATGATCTTTACTAGTAAATTTTGGATAGATTTATTTAAATGTTTGGGTACTCAATTGGCTCATAGTTCTTCATACCATCCACAATTTGATGGGAAAATTGAGGTTGTTAATAAGGTGTTTGGAAGGATATCTATGCTATTTCACATTAGATAAACAATCTTAATGGATAGATTGTCTACCACTAGTAGAATGGAGGTATAACACTTCCTTCCATAGTTCATCAAAAATGTCTCCATTTATGGAATTGTATGGATATCATCCTTCTTCCATAACAACATCATTGAAGGTGTCACCAAGAGTTCATGCTATGGAGGACAACATGACTCACCAACAACAAGCACTTTCAAGACTTTAAGAGAATCTATCCATGGCACAAAACCAAATGAAGAAATAGAAAAAATCACACCATAGTGAAAGAAGTTTTGATGTTGGGGATTGGGTTTTCTTGAGATTGCAACCTTACAAGAAAATGCCACTGAAGCAACATTCAAAGAATAAAAAGTTGTCACCAAAATATCATGACCAATATAAAATCATGTAGAAGATAGGTAATGTTTCCTACAAGTTTGAATTTCCATCAACAACAAAGATACATCAAATTTTTCATGTTTCTTTTAAGAAAGTAATTGGGAATAATATCCCTACTTAGGCAATATTACTTGAGCTTGATGAAGAAGGAAGAATCATATATTGGAACTAGAATGTATTCTTAAAAAAATGTACAAGGAAGCTAAGGGCCAAAATGCTCACTTATTATCTCATCCAATGGAAGAATTTACCAATTGAAGATACCACATGGGGGGACAAGGAGTTTATTCAAAAGCATCCAAAATTGCTAGCATTGAGGACAATGCTTATCTAAAGAGGGGGGGCATGCTACACCCCTAATATTAGAGTACATTGGGCTATGAATAGTCTGTTTGTGGCTATATTAACTCCTAATTAAGTCATATTATCATTATTATATTGTTATTTAGGGTAAGTGAAAAAAGATGGGGTCCAAAAACGAGGCTTAAGTGGCCACTTTTTTCTGAAATCAACAAATACTGACCTTGGACGTGAAAGTGAGGATAGTTACACTCAAAATTTTGAGATGCAACAAAAACAAGGATCGAAGTGCTCTGATTCTACTTTCTAAAATACTAATTTATTTTGAAAATGGTTGAGATTAACGGGTTCAAAAGAGGGACGTACAAAAATTGGTGTTGTTTTTGTTAGAAAAACATAACATAGCAACCTTTCTACATCCCTAGCACAGTGAAAGTTTTTTAGTATTTTTTAAATCTCTCTAGTGAGAAATTAGCTAACAGTATGTAGTTGATGCATGATTTTTTTGATAATTTTTTAATGAATATTTAATTTTTTGCTAATTTTCTAAGTGGACACTTCCTAAAAAATAGAATTTTTGTCGTGCTACCCCTACAAATTTTGGAAACTAATTGAATTTTTATTTTTATTTTTTCTAAATTTGTAGAATGGAGTCTAGTTTCTAAAAATTTATTTTATTTTCAAATTTCGATGAACGGTTAATTTATAACGAAAAAAACACCAAACACTTCTTTTTTCCAAAAAAGAGACACACAGACAAAAGAAATTATAGATGAAAGGCTTAACATTGTCAAAAAGTGAAAAAAAAAAACATCGTTGGATAGCTAAGAGAGAACCTAACATTACCTAGGTGTTTGATTTGTTCAAAATTTAAACACGTGCAATCCTGACGATGAGCACGAACCCGATTATGTGAAATATTGTAGAATTTGCAAAAACACGTTTCTGGTCATTGGGAAGGCCCTCCAAGCCTTTGGGTTGGTATTCCAAGAAAATAACCAAGCCTAAGGCTTGGGGATTGGAAAAGCAAGATATAATGTGAGTGTGTTATAACACACTCATGTTATATCTTAATTTTGGCATGGATTTTGTGTTTTGTGAATGCATTGACAAAACGTGAGCGTGTTATAATGCACTCGTGTTTTGATCTACATTGAATTTATTTTTCTTCTCTTTTTTTTTTCTTTCTTCTCATTTACTTTCTTATACTTTAAGTTATATTTCATGTATATAGTTTTAGGATGTTTGAGAGTGGTTTCAGATCTCTAGGAGTTATAATGCAAATTCTAGTTTTTGGAAGATCTCACAAATTTTAGACTTAGTCAAATTTTAGTAATTAGGAGGTCAAATTTTAGTAATTAGCAAGTTGTATTATTTCTCTCTCTCTATCTCACTCATTTATTATCCCTTACACTCTATACCTCTCTCTCACTATCTCCGTCCATTTATCTGACTGTCTCTCCCTCTCTCTCTCTCTCTCTCTCTCTCTCTCTCTCTCTCTCTCTCTCTCTCTCTCTCTCTCTCTCTCTCTCTCATTCCCTCTATCTCCTTCTCTCTCCTCCTCCCTCCCTCCTTCCCTCTCTCTCTGCCTACCTGCTTCTCCCTCCATCACTACCTACCACTCTCTATTTCTCTCTACCTCACCTCTCTCTCACCTCCTCTCTCTCTCCCTCCATACTTCTCTCTCCCTCTCTTCTTCCCTATCTACTCTCTATCTCCCAATCCCTCTCTCTACCTACCTCTGCATCCATCAAACCTTACCACTCTCTCTCTACACCTCTCTATCTCACCTTGTCTCCTCCCTGTCTCCTTTGTCCCTCATTCCCTCTCTGCTTCTCTCTATCTCTCCTCTGCCTCTCCTTCCCTCTCTCTTATCTTTGTCTCCTCTCCCTCTCTCTACCTACCTCTCCTTCCACTCTCTATTTCTCTATCTCCTCTCTCTCCCTCACTGCATCTCCCTCCTCTCTCCCTCCCTCTCTACTTATCTATATATCTCCCTCTCCCTATCTACCTAGCTCTCCATCCATCACAACCTACCACTCTCTCTCTATTACTCTCTGTCTCACCTCTCACTCTTTCCATCCATACCTCTCTCTCTCTCTCTCTCCTTCCCTCTACTCTCTATCTCCCAAATCCATCTCTACCTAACACTCTCTCTACACCTCTTTATCTCACTTCTCTCCCTCCCTCATTCCCTCTCTACTTCTCTCTCTCTCTACCTCTCCTTCCCTCTCTAATTATCTTTATCTCCCCTAGCCCTCTCTCTCTCTCTCACTAGATGTCTCTCTCCCTACCTTTTCCCCTATATACTCTCTATCTCTCCTCCCCCTCCCTCTACCTCTCTCTCGCTCTCTCTCACTCCTCCCTCACCCTCTTTCTCTCTCACTCTCTCCTCTCTATCTCACCATTCTCTCTTTCCTTCTCTGTAACTCGCTCGTTCTCTATATGTCACCATTCTCTCTCTACTTATCTTTATCTCACCTATCCCTCTTTACCTCTCCCTTCCTCCCCTCTCTCTGCCACCCTACCTCCTCCCCTCTATTTCTATCACATATCCCTCTCTACCTATATATCCCTCTATCACTCCCTACCACACTCTCTTTATTGCTCTCTATCTCACCTCCCTCCCACCTCCTCTCTCCCTCCATCTATCCTTCGTTATCTACTCTTTATCTCTCATATCTCTCCACCTCTCCTTCCCTCTCTACTTATCTTTATCTCCCCTTTCCCTCCCAACCTCTCTCTCTCTCTCCCCAATTCCTCTCTCCCCCTATAAGGGTTGAGGGTGTAAGGTTTAGTGTTTAAGGTATAGGGTTGAGGTTATAAGGTTAAGTGTATAGGGTATAGGGATTAGGGTTTAGGATATTAGGTATAAATTTGAGGGTATAGGTTATAGGAATGAGGGATGAGGGTATAGGGTTTAGGGTTTACGGTATAAGGTTGAGGATTGAGGGATATTGCTTAGGGTTGAGGGTATAAGGTTAAGTGTATGGGGTATATGGATTATGGTTTAGGATATTGGTTATATGGTTGAGGATATTAAGTTTAGGGTTGAGGGTTTAGGGTTTAGGATTTTTGTATAAGTTTGAGGGCTGAGGGTTTAGGTATAGTGTTCAGGGTTGAGGGTATGAGGTTAATTGTATAGGGTATAGGGATTAGGGTTTGGGGTGTAGGGTTAAGGGTATAAGGTATAGGGTTGAGGGATAATGTTTAGGGTTTAAGGTATAAGGTTGAGGGTATAGGGAATATGGATGATGGTTGAGAGTGTAGGGTTTAGGGTTTAAGGTATAGGGTTGAGAATTGAGGGTATAGGCATTAGGGTTTAGAATATTGGGTATAGGGTTGAGGGTATTGGGTTGATTGAGGTTTAGAGTTTAGGGTTTAGTGTACAAGGTTGAATGTAGGGTTTAGGGTTTAAGTATAGGGTTGAGGGATGATGTTTAGGGCTTAGGCTATAAGGTTGAGGGTATAGGGTATAGGGATGAGGGTTGAAGGTGTAGGGTTTAGGGTTTAAGGTATAGGGTTGATGGTTGAGGTATAGTGTTCAAGGTTGAGGGTGTAGGGTGAAGTCTATAGGGTATAGGGTTGAGGGTATTGGGTTTAGGGTTGAGGGTTTAGGGTTAAAGGTTTAGGATACAAGGTTTAATATAGGGTTTAGGGTTGAGGGATAATGTTTGGGGTTTAGGGTATAGGGTATAGGGATGAGGGTTGAAGGTGTAGGGTTTATGGTTTAAGGTATAGGGTTTAAGGTATAAGGTTAAGTTTATAGGGTATAGGGATTAGGGTTTAGGATATTAGGTATAGGGTTGATGAGTATTGGGTTTAAGGTTTAAGGTTAAGTTTATAGGGTATAGGGATTAGGGTTTGAGAGAGAGAGAGAGAGAGTGAGGGGGTGAGGGGGTGTGAGGGAGAGACATGAGAGAGAGAGTATTCTCTAGTTAGGGTGGGAGGGAAAGACTTGAGAGAGGTGGATGGGTGGGAGGGAGAGACCTAAGAGAGAGGGGGGGAGAGAGAGAGGGAGGGAGAGAGATGCCCCCCATTTCTTGGACCCATTTTTTCAAACATGCCACTACATTGCCAATTTCACCAAATTGGCAAGCCAGTGGGCCCACTAGCTTGCCAATTAGGTGAAATTGTCAACCTAACTTGGCCTTTTTGAAAAAATGGGTCCAAGAAATGGGGTCTCCTGGTGATGTATATCGCCGGGAGACCCCATTTCTCAGACCCATTTTTTCAAATATGCAACTGCATTGAAAATTTCACCAAATTGGCAAGCCAGTAGCTTGCCAATTCTGTGAAATTGGAAACCTAACTTGGCCTATTTGAAAAAAATGGATCCAAGAAATGGGGTCTCCTGGTGATGTACATCACTGGGAGACCCCATTTTTGGACCCACTTTTTCAAACAGGCCACTACATTGCCAATTTCACCAAATTGGCAAGCCAGTGCACCCACTAGCTTGCCAATTCAGTGAAATTAGAAACCTAACTTGTCTTGTTTGAAAAAATGGGTCCAAGAAATGGGGTCTATTTGTGATTTACATCCATGGGAGACCTCATTTCTTGGACCCAAATTTTCAAACAGGCCACTACATTGCCAATTTCACCGAATTGGCAAGCCAATGCACCCACTAGCTTGCCAATTTGGGTGAAACTGGCAACCTAACTTGGTCTGTTTTAAAAAATGGGTCCAAGAAATGGGGCCTCCCAGTGATTGGGAGACCTCATTTCTTGGACCCATTTTTTCAAATAGGCCACTACATTGCCAATTTCACCAAATTGGCAAGCCAGTGCGCTCCGCCAGCTTGCCAATTCGTGAAATTGACAACCTAACTTGGCCTATTTGAAAAAATGAGTCCAGAAATTGGTCTCACCAGGAGACCCCATTTCTTGGACCCATTTTTCAAAAATGCCACTACATTGCCAATTTCATTGAATTGGCAAGCTACTAGGCCCACTAGCATGCTGATTCAGTGAAATTGGCAACCTAACTTGGCCTGTTTGAAAAAATCGGTCCAAGAAATGGGGTCTCTTGGTGATTTACATCATTGGGAGACCCCATTTCTTGGACCGATTTTTTCAAACAGGCCACTACATTGCCAATTTCATCAAATTGGTAAGCCAGTGTGCCCACTAGCTTACCAATTCGGTGAAATAGGCAATCTAATTTGGCCTGTTTGAAAAAATAGGTCCAAGAAATGGGGTCTCCCAATGATTTACATCACCGGGAGACCCCATTTATTGAACCTATTTTTTCAAACATGCCACTACATTGCCAATTTCACTGAATTGGCAATGCCGAATTGATAATGTAGTGGCCTATTTGAAAAAATGGGTCCAAGAAATGGGGTCTCTGTTATGCCCTGCATAACCACCCCATTTTGATTTGGAACAAAACAGGTCCCCCTTTCTTTTCCTTTCTTTGCCTTTGGTTTTTTTTACTTTTTCTCTTGGGGTTCTTTGGGTTTTCTCCTAAGTTTGGGATTTTCCATCCCATTTGGATTTTCTCAGATCTCACTCGAACTCAGGCTGAGCATTGTTGTTCAGGGATTTTTGGTCTTTGCAGAATTTCATGTGGACTAAATTTTCATGGATTTCCTTCTCTTCTAGATTTCCCGAAATCCGTTGTTCCCTGTTTGTTCTAGATTTGCTGGAATGTCTTCTCCTTCGTGGAAATCTGTCCCGCACAAATTTCCCTGAAATCTGGTGAAATGTTAAGAAGTATGGAGTGGTAAGGCTAGTTAATAAATGATGATGCACTTTATGATTCATTTATGCTATTTTGAAGATATCGCATGCTGTTCCTTGATTGATAATGATCGGATTAAGTTTCTAATGGGTGTTTCATGATTATTCCGCTGGAATCCGCCTGGCTTGTAATTCACTGAAAGTCCTCCTTGGCTTGGATTCCATGGGTTGACCTGAAACTCGAACTGTTGGTATGATCATTTGGTTCAAAGATTTAACAGTACCCTACTAACATAGGATTTATTTTAATGATGATATTGATCAATTAGCTTCTATTTGTATGATCTTCTCTATTGAATGCAGGATTAGAACACATACAGGATGATATTTTTCAAGGGGACTTAGTTGGGGTGCATGCTTCAATCTAGTTGGTCATGAAAATCTACTAAGGCAGAGGTCGGCAAGACTTTCCTAACCTCTTGCCGACTGGTGGCTTGACTCTGACTGTTTAAAATTCAAGGAATCAGAATACTCCCCATTGTGGATCTTATTGGCATAGGGTTATTATGGTCTCCCCGACTCATGGTTCATTTGGTTCAAATCTATGTTTATGTTGCCTATCGACAAGACCCTAGAGATGTCATGACAATCATCAATCATATGTAGGATCTATCGGCAAGACAAGGGTCATCATCCCGACGACATGAATTTCTTATCGGCATGAGGGGTTTCCTTCGGGGAGAAGTCTCGACGAGATCTTCAAGTCTCACCCACCGGCGGAAAAAGGCGTACACTGTCGGCATAAGGTGTTATCCCCGCCAAGATGTTTCGGCGAATCCCTAAAGTCTCACCGACTAAGCAAAAGGGGTCTGACACTTCAGCATGATTTGTTCTCTTCGGTATGTGCTCTCACCGAATGTCAGGAGTCTTGCCGACGGGGAAGGGTCCGCATATTGGAAAAGGAAGATAACGTCACAAAGAGGTCTCAGTGAATGGGTGTAGTCTAGCTGACAAAGGTGTCTTCGGAGAGAGTGTGGGCGTTTGACACAATGTCTCATTGATGAGATATAGTCACGGAGACAAAAATGGACTTATGAAAGTCTTCGCTGAGACATAAGATGCCTACAACACATCTCCTTGACAAGAGAATGCTACAGTGAAGCGCCTGTAACAAAGGAATCCACTTTGGTATGACTTATGGGAGGTCTTGGTGATAATATAGCCCACCAAAAGAAGCAGTATAGCTCGCTAAAGGATCATGTCTTTGCCATATGGTCTTGGAAAAGAGAGAAAGTCACGCAAAAACCAAAGAGTAGAGCTCGAGGAGGACAGGAAGAGGTCAAGAAGACTCCAAGTGAATGAAAGACTTCGCTGTAAAGTCTTAGCGACTATGAAGGGTCACGCTGACAAGATGTCCCTTCAGGGGAGGAAAGATATGCGCCAAGAGGTCTGGCCGACATTGGAGGTCTTGCCAACAACAAAGAGGGTCTCAATAAGAGAAGGAGAGTTCGGGATAAGGTTTCCTCGACCCAAAGGTGTCTCACCGACATGCGATTGCCAAGCGAACCACTTTTGACCACCCGAGATCCTATGTGGCCTATGTTCCTCTAATCAGAGGAAGTTGACCGATTGACTGCCCCTATGGATGGACTAACAGAGTGCGACTGGATGGATTCTTTCTGAGAATAGTTGATGATGAATTTGCTCAGGTGACGGTGCAAAGATCTGCAAGGGTGCTTGATGGCATTTCTAGAAGGATGATGGCATTTCTAGAAGGATGGTCAATGAACAGAGAAGTCCAGAACAGAAAGGGAGCTGAAGGAAAGGAGAAACTATGACTCAGAGGGACAACTGTGGTGACTACTGGCAAGGAGGTAGATCAAATTAATGAAGATATTCTGAACATTCAAGACGACTCCAATAGAGTTTAAAGGTGGACACGAAGATAGGAAAGTTAATGCAACAACTACCAAAAGATCTAAAAGGGCTTCTGCTGAGGGTAGAAATCCTTCATCAACATAGACAACAGGGCTTCACAATGAATGCAACTTTGACTCTCCTCAGAAAGATCTGAGAGCCAACTCTCCTACAGTCAGCAGATATTTTGTAAACCCTAATATAGGGGGGGATAGTGCATTCTTTTGGGTACATTTTGTATATAAGGCATTCTTGCCTCTTTGTAAAGGTGAGAACTTTTTAGTGTTAGCACTTCTAGATTAGAGCTTCTAGTTAGTAGTCAGTAGAATAGGAATAGAGGGGATAGAAGCTGATCTTGATTCTTTGTAATGGGAGCTTCTTTTGCTTTCTTAGAGTAGGAGTTAGATTCAGAATAGACTAAGGTATCTTTCAGTCTTCTTAGTATAAATGGAAACAATTTGAAGTCATAGATTTTCTATACATTGGTGATTATGCCAGCTTTGTAATTGTTGTTTATCTATTTTATGAACAGTAGAAGCAACCAGATCTTAATCTACTTCATGTTGTGTTCCTGAATGGTGTTTGTCTTGAATTAATCATTTGATTTGAAAGCTTTCAAGGAATGAGTTTTATTTTATGTTTTTTTTAAATAGATGACTTGCAATTTGCTATCAAATCAGCACTGTGAATGGATGAAACTGTGTGTTAGTCACAAGTTAATTTTGTTCTACAGTTTTAGTTAGGAGTTCCTTGGAAGGTGACAGGTCTATTTAATTCAGATGAAGTATCATTCTTTTCTGTTCCAAAGCCCTGATCTATCTTTTGTGGTTTCTTTAAAAAACCCTAGTTAGATTAGGTTTTAATTCATGTTTGCTCTCATAATAATCCAGAACCTCAACACCAACAGGCCCCTTGAATATTACTATTGCATTGACCACTGAGTAACATCAAAAAATTTGAAACCCAACTACAAAAACCTTGGGAGTTAAGGCATCCATGTGTTTCCTTTCTCTTTTAGGAGAAGCAGAATAGCAATATTCTATTTGCATTGTTGTTGTGCCAAAACACACGTCAACAGTCTCCTAGTGATGTAAAGAGAGACCACATTTCTTGGACCCATTTTTTCAAATAGGGCACTACATTTGCAATCTCACTGAATTGGCAAGCTAGTGGGCCCACTAGCTTACAAATTTGGTGAAATTAGCAAGCTAGTGGGCCCAATAGCTTGCCAATTCGGTGAAATTGGTAATGTAGTGACCTGTTTGAAAAAATGGGAAAAAGAAATGGGGTTTCCCAGTGATGTAAATCACCAGGAGACCCCATTTCTTGGACCCATTTTTTCAAATAGGCCAATTTAGGTTGCCAATTTCACTTAATTGGCAAGCTAGTGGGCCTAGTAGCTTGCTAATTCAGTGAAATTAGCAATGTAGTGGCCTGTTTGAAAAAATGGCTCCAAGAAATGGTGTCTCCTGGTGAATCACCAGGAGACCCCATTTCTTGGACCCATATTTTCTAATAGGCCAAGTTAGGTTGCCAATTTCACCAAATTGGCAAGTTGGTGGTCACACTAGCTTGCCAATTTAGTGAAATTGGCAATGTAGTAGCTTATTTAAAAAAATGGGTCCAAGAAATGGGGTTTCCTAGTGATATAATCTCTCGAACCAAGTAAACTCTCTACCCTAATCCCTCAACCCTCAACCCTTAATCCCTCAACCCTCAACCCTCAACCCTCAACCCTCAACCCTTAAACCCTTATCCCTCAACCTTATACCCTCTACCCTATACATTGGAACCTCAACCCTAATCCCTCAACCTTATACCCTCAATCCTCTACCCTCAACCTTAAACCCTCAACCATCAACTCTTAAACCATCTACACTCTACCCTATACATTAAACCCTCAACCCTCAATTCTCAATCCTCAACCCTATACAATGGACCCACAACCCTAATCCCTCAACCCTCTACCCTCAACCCTCTACCCTCTACCTTAAACCCTCAACCCTCAACCCTTAAACCCCAAACCCTTAAACCCTCTACCCTATACATTCAACCCTCAACCCTGAATTCTCAACCCTCATCCCTTAATCCCTCAACCCTCAACCCCTAAACCCTTAACCATCAACCCCTATACCCTCTACCCTCTACATTGGACCCTCAACCCTAATCCTTCAACCATATACCCTCAAACATATACCCTGAACCTTCTACCCTCAACCCTAAACTCTTAATCCCTTAACCCTCTACCCTCAACCCTTAAACCTTAATCCCTCAATCCATATACCCTCTACCCTATACATTGGACCCTCAACCCCAATCCCTCAATCCTATACCCTCAATCCTCTACCCTCAACCTTCAACCCTCAACCCTCAACCCTATAAATTAAACCCCCAACCCTCAATTCTCAACCCTTAAACCCTTAACCCTCAACCATATACCTTCTACCCTATACATTGGACCCTCAAACTAATACTTCAACCATATACCCTCAAACCTATACCCTAAACCCTCTACCCTAAACCGTAAACCCTTTAACCCTAAACCCTTAAACCTTCTACCCTCTACCCTCAACCCTAATACCTTAACCCTATACCCTCAACCCAATACCCTAAATCATCAACCCTATAGGTCCTCCACCCTAATCCCTCAACCCTTATCCATTTCTCTCTATTTAAATGGGGGAAGGAAGAGGGGGTGGGAGAGATAGACCTAAGAGATAGGGGGAGAGAGAAAGAGAGATAAATTTCTCTAGTTAGGGTGAGAGGGAGAGAGAGGGAGTGGACGAGAGAGGGAGTGAGAGAGAGAGATAGAGGGAGTGAGAGAGAGAGACCAAAGAGAGGGTGAGGGGGTGTGAGGGAGATACTTGAGAGAGAGGGAAATAGAGGGAGAGAGAGACCTAGAGAGAGAGAAAGAGAGAGTTCTCTAGTTAGGGTGAGGAGATACCAAGAGAGGGGAGAGGTGGGGAGGAGAGAGACTGAGGAGAGAGAGAGAGAGAGTCTCTAGTTAGGGTGGGAGGAGAGACTTAGAGAGGGGGTGGGAGGGAGAGACATGAGAGAGAGATAGAGTTATCTAGTTAAGGTGGGAGGGAGAGACTTGAGAGAGGGGAGGGGTGCATTTGACAAAACCAAGCAAATAGGTGAGAGAGAGAGAGAGAGAGTAGAGAGAGAGAGAGAGAGAGAGAGAGAGAGAGAGAGAGAGAGAGAGAGAGAGAGAGAGTTCTCTAGTTAGGGTGGGAGGGAGAGAATTGAGAGAGGGAGACTTGAGAGAGAGGGAGAGGGAGAGGGGGAGAGAGAGAGAGTTCTCTATTTAGGGTGGGAGGGAGAGACCTGAGAGAGAGAGAGATAGAGGGAGTTAAAAATATATTTGAGAGAGAGGGGGGTAATAGGGATAGGAGGGATAGACTTGAGAGAGAGGTGGAGATAGAGGGAGTGGGAGAGAGGGGGTTGGACCTAAAGCCTAAGCCATAAAGCCTAAAGCCTAAATCTCAAACCCTAAAACCTAAAGTTTAAAGCCTAAACCCTAAAGCCTAAATCCTAAATAAAGAGAGGGAGAGATATGGTGAGATAGAGAGTAGATAAGGAAGGAGGGAGTGAGAGAGAAATATAGGTAACAGAGAGAGAGAAATCTAGAGGGAAGGAGTAATGTTGGGAGATCGAGAGAGATGGAGAGAGAGGGAGAGAGGAAGAGAGAGGTAGAGAGAGAGGGAAGGAGGGAGGGATAGGTAGATATGGAGAGAGAGATAGAAATAAAGAGAGGAAGGTTGGGATATTAAGAGAGAGGGAGAGAGAGGGAAGAAGGAAGGAAGAGGTAGAGATGGAGAGAGGTAGAGATAGAGAGAAGTGTATAATGAAGGAGAGATATGATTGAGGGCTGAGGGTATTGGGTTTGGGATTGATAGTTTAGGGTACAAGATTGAATGTAGAGATTAGGGTTTAAGTTTATGGTTGAGGGGTAATGTTCAAGGTTTAGTTTATAAGGTTGATGGTGTAGGTTTTAGGGTATAAGGATTAGGATTTATGATATTTAGTATAGGGTTTGGGAGATTGAGAGAGACGGTGAGAGGGAGAGAGAGGGAGTAGAGAGGGAGTAGAGAGGGAAGGAGAGAGAGAGGTGATAGAGAGAGAAGTAGAGAGTGAAGGAGGAAGGTGGAGAGATTGAGAGAGAGAGGAGGGAGGGAGAGAGATAGAGAATTGTGCTCGATAGAGATTAAAGAAGGGAGGGAGTGAGAGAGAGAAATATGGGAGAGGGGGGAGAGAGGGAGAGACATGAGAGAGAGAGATTTATCTAGTTAGGGTGGGAGGGAGAGACTTGAGAGAGGGGTAGGGGATGTATACAACTAAGAGATAGGGCAAGAGAGAGAGAGAGAGTTATCTAGTTAGGGTGGGAGGGAGAGACTTAAGAGTTCTCTAGTGAAGGTGGGAGGGAGATAATTGAGAGAGGGAGACTTGAGAGAGAGGGAGAGGGAGAGGGGGAGAGCGATAGGGGGAGAGAGATATGGGGAGAGATAACTCTAGTTATGGTGGGAGGGAGTGACCTGAGAGAGAGAGAGGGAGTGAGAGAGAGAGGGAGTGAGATATATATAAGAGAGAGAGGGGGGGTGGGGGGATAGAAGGAGGTATAGAATTGAGAGAGAGGGGGAGATAGAGGGAGTAGGAGAGAGGGGTTTGGACCTAAAGCCTAAACGATAAACTATAAATCATAATACCTAAACCCTAAAACCTAAAGCTTAAACCCTAAACCCTAAACATTAAAGCTTAAAGCCTGAACCCTAAAGCCTAAATCCTAAATAGAGAGAGAGAGAGAGAGATAATGGTGAGATAGAGAGTAGAGAAGGAAGGAGGGAGTGAGAGAGGAAGATAGGGAAGGGAGAGAGAGAGAGAGAGAGAAATCTAGAGGGAAGGAGTAAGGTTGGGAGATCAAGAGATATGGAGAGAGAGGAAAGACGAAGAGAGGGAGAGAGAGAGGGAAGGAGGGAGGGATAGGTAGATATGGAGAGAGATAGAAAAAAAGAGAGAAGGAGGAAGGTTTGGATATTGAGAGAGAGGGAGAGAGAGGGAAGGAG
>VDFB02193867.1:403780492-403843364 GCA_007258455.2 Sequoia sempervirens
ATATAGTTTCCCTAAAAGATAACAAGAAGAAAGAGAAAAAAAAGAGAACAAAATTTAATGTACACCAAAATGTGAGCACATTATAATGTGCTCGTGTTATGGTGATACTATTTTGAATTAGAAAAACATGCATTTTTTGAATTCAAAAATGTGCACTTTTTGAAATTCAAATAATAACGCAAGTGTTATAACGTGCTCACATTTTTGAATTGGTAATGACCAAGCCTAGGCTCGGTAATCACCAAGCCATAACATGAACACATTTTAGTAAAACACACTCTCATTTTCACTCTTTCAGGATGTAAAAGTGAATTGGCCACTTTTTGGCCTCCCATCTTTCTGTACCCACCCTTAAGTTGTTTAGGTTGGCCTAGGTCTTATATAGGGTTATCTAAGTTTTCCTGGGTGATATCCTAGGCATAAATAGTTATATATAGGAGGTTGTGAGTCTTGTTTTATCATCATATTGTGAATTGTTTTCTCAATGGAGATATTTGGAGGTTTCCCCCCTCGAAGTGGCTTGTTATTCTTAGTTATTATCAGGTATTTGCAACATATTTTATATCATATTCTTCTATTGTGCAAGTTATTTGATTACACCTTAGGTATGAGGATAAGAGAGCGGAAGTGGTTGTGGGTTAGGTCTAAGAGATAAGAGGTTGAGAAAATTATAAATTATTTAAGTTTATCTCTTTACTTTTAATTTTTGTTAGGGCACAAGGTGGAATTAGTTATTCTATTTATGCCAAGATTGCATATATATTTTTTTATCACAAGTGAATGAAAATATATTGTTTGTATAAAATAAATGAGATACATATTTGATTCAAAAAGAGGGATTCAACATAAGTACACCTTGGAGGATAATATATAAGGTAAATGGGAAATAAATTTCCTCGTGGGAACCCATTAATAGGGTCTCATACATCAAATTAGTGTCTTACATGACAATGATAAGAATTTTTTTTTACCTTTTTAAACCATTTTCAATAACTTTTCCAAATAGTTAATAGATACTTTATTTAAAATATTGCAACATGATAACATTTAATAGAAAATTTCCAATTTTGATGAGTAAATATGAGATGGGTGGATAATTATATTTCTAGTTTCTTTATATTTACTCTTTGCACAAGTATTAACTTGTTTTCTTGATCTAAAAATGTAAAGGAAATCAATATTGATCACATATTCACATCAAATAGTTACCCTTAAATTTTTTAATTATACTTTGCATTAGGTATCAGTTTTAAATTATTATAGTATAAAATATTTTTTATTTATTCTATTTTTATAATCTTCTATCAAAATCTATTCAATTTTTTTTATTTTGAATTGATTCTAGTAGTGGTGAAAATGAAATGCTCAATTGAACACATAGGGGGGCATAAATAAATAAGTATATAATGAAAAAGTAGATATCTAAGATATCATAAGAACATGAGACATTTTAATAGAAACATTGTAATAGGAGGGAGTATACAAAATTAAGATATAAGGATAAAATTAAAATTAGGGATATTATTAAAGGTTCCATGACTGAAGGTGATATAGTGTAAGTTTACTAAGTGACCGTCAAGATAAAAATAAACCTAGCATCTATAGTACATGCTAGAGTACCAACTAACATTTAAAGTTTCTATTAGCAATGATCCCATGTGATGGAACAAAGAGGAAGTGAAAGTATTTGA
Organism: Sequoia sempervirens; assembly: GCA_007258455.2. NCBI lineage: Eukaryota > Viridiplantae > Streptophyta > Pinopsida > Cupressales > Cupressaceae > Sequoia > Sequoia sempervirens. Next base: position 403,782,184 of record VDFB02193867.1, read on the forward strand.
ATTTGAAAAATCTAAAATGTTTCTTAACAATGTCTAGAATGGTGTTTGTAGTTAAATAAAACATGGTATCCCCAAAATATGACAAGTTTAAAAATTAAGAGAAGGCCTTACTAACCTTTAAAGTTGTAAGACTATTGAATTGATGCCACACAAAATAAAATATCAATATAGGAGATTGGACATGAAGAACATTTAGTCACTAATATCACCATAGATGCAATAGGAAAAACCCTTTGCACTTTTGCATAAACATCTCTAAATTCTTAAAACCACTCAATTAAAAGTGTAGAATATGACTCTAAATGCTCTATGAGAAACCCACAGAACAAACATACATATAAAAGAAAACATTTTTTTTCAATTGATTCAAAATGAATCTTGAACTAGAAATTCCCTTGTATTACCAAATAACTTAAAATAATCTAGCATCTCTAAAAATATATGTGAAGTTATGTAACACCATGAATTTTATATCTTGATGACAATTCTTTTGTATTGATTTAAAGAGAAATGAAAAGTATAAAAATAGAACTTGAAGTAATTTCTCCTAGGATTTTAAATAATTATGTTAAAGTAATGCTCAATAATTTAAAAGCAATATTTTACATCATGATGCTACTTAAAACAAAAATATAGTATCTAAAAATATTCAAGAATTTTGATAATTTATGTTTTAATTTTTTATGATTTTTTCAATACTTTTTTTTGGAAAAAACTAATATCTATTGTTGATATATCTTAAATAATTTAAAATTTGAAAGAACGGTAGAAAAAAAACTATCACCATAAAAAAAACAAGGTGACTTGTAGATGTAAATGCAAGCTTTTGGTATAAATTGTATATGTTTTTCAATCAATGTTTTAAATCACACTCCTGATAATAAATCACTAACTAACTGTGATCTAAAAGTTCAATTGAAAAAATAATAAAATTTAAACCAAAACCATACATTTACATCTACAAGAACTCAAACTCACTGCATTTGCATCTACTTCATAGACTTTGAAAAACTCAAACTAATTACTTTTGCATATATTTTGTAAACTTTGAAAAATTTAGACTAACTAAAATGAATTGTGATCTTAAAATCGATGTGCCATAAATTAACTAATAATTTTCTTCAACTACAACCAATACATACTAAACTTGAAAATATTTGTATATGAAATATGTTTTTCTCTACATGACTTGACTTTGTTAATGATGAAAATGATCAATACGGAATAGAGACGCGTTATCAATCAAATATTGATTTAATTGCATAAATTATAAGCAAGGCCACTTCATTTATAATGCAGGTTTTGATTTTCAAACTTTTACTTTTCTATGAGTGACAACTAACAAGTGACAGGCACCATTGTATGATCTTTGATGAATGTTATAGATACTTGCAATTTATAGGAATTTATCTATATGTGGACATGTCCTTGATTAAATAAATATCATATGAACATTTCAAGGACTACCCTCCTAGGATTCATAGAGCTTAAAGAGTAGGAGTAAAGGCCTCAGAATCCTTACTCGTTTGTTGGCCAATCCTTACCCTTGCTAACCATCAAATTCTAGCAGATCCGTAGGTAAGTTTTAAGATCAAGTTTGGTTCTCTTTAAAAATCACCAACAGAGGGAGGGAGAGAGAGGTGATAGAGAAGTGAGAGAGAGAGAAGGGATGGATAAGTAGAGAGAGAGAGGGAATGCGAGAGAGAGTGAAGAAGAGAGTGAGAGAGATAGAGGGGAGAGAGAGGGAAGGAGGGATAGGTAGGGATAGAGAGAGGCGAGATAGAGAGTAGAGAGATATATAGAGATAGAACAAGAGGGAGGGAGGGTGGGAGATATCTAGATTAGAGAGGGAAGAAGAGAGAGAGATAGACATGTAGAGAGGTAGTTCTTGAGCTCAAGGGAGAGAGTCAGATAAAGGGATGGAGATAGTGAGAGAGACGTCTAGAGCATAAGAGTTGAAAATGAGTGAGATAGAGAGAGAGATGATACAACTTGTTGATTACTTAAATTTTACCTCCTAATTACTGAAATTTGACATGCTAATTACTAAAATGACTAAGTCTAAAAAATTATATGATCTTCCAAAAATTAGAATTTGCATTATAACTCCAAGAGTTTCGAAACCACTCTCAAACATTCTAAAACTATATACATGATTCAATGTAACTTAAAATATAAGAAAGTAAATATCCATATGTTAATGTCAACTTATACTTTTTCTAGCATTGCAAAAAGTCATGCTTCACAAAAAAAATTATAAATTAAAAATGTTTATTTCATGTTTATAGTTTCTCTAGTAGAGAGAGAAAAAGAAAGAGTTCACAAAAATGCATTGGAAAATGTCATGCTTCACATTTGGCAAGTGCCAAATTTGGTACTAGCCAAATGGAGCACTTCATTTGGCTAGCACCAAATGGAGCACTTCATTTGACGAGTGCCAAATTTGGTGCTCGCCAAATGGAGCACTTCATTTGACGACTGCCAAATTTGGTGCTCGCCAAATGGAGCACTTCATTTGACGAGTGCCAAATTTGGTGCTCGCCAAATGGAGCACTTCATTTGATGAGCGCCAAATTTGGTGCTCACCAAATAGAGCACTTTATTTGACTAGCATGAAATGGAGCACTTCATTTGGCTAGCGCCAAATGATGAACTTCATTTGGATAGTGCCAAATGATGAACTTCATTTTGCTAGCGCCAAATTTGGTGCTTGCCAAATGGGTTGCATTTGAAAATATTAATCCAAAGGGTTATATTTTTCCTTGGGCATCCAAACCAAAAAGTTGAATGAGCATTTCATGTCAAGGATGTGATTTTTTGAAAGGGTAACAAAATTTCACACATTTTTTACCATGCTAACTGCCAGGTTTGCATGTCTTTCAATGTAATTTTATTAAAAAATCTATGATGATGTTAGACTCTGTCTTACCTATATAACCATATAATTTTTTAACATTTTGATTATGTTAAGGTTCTCATCCATAACTTCTCTTGTTAATGCCTCCATTTTTTGTCAAAAACCAACATGTTCTATTTTTTGTATAGATTTTTGCTCATTCATCAAATTTTGAAACAAATTACTTTTTTATAAACTAGACTCCATTCTACATGTAATGAAAAAAAAAAAATCAATTAGTTTTCAAAAATTTTATGGGGGGAGCATGCTCAAATTTCAACTTTTCAGGATGTGTCTACTTTGAAAATTTATAAAATATTATATATTCATTAAAAAATTAGCCAAAAGAACTAGAGTAAACTACATGGTGTTAGCTTTAATATCTCACTGTTAAGATTTTTGAAATTCTAAAAAAAGGTAACGAAAAAGGATGGTCACAATAGACACTATGCTATTTTTTTTTAGAAAAATAGGACCACTTTTTGTGACCCCCCTTTTTGAAACCCTTAATCTTCAATTTTTATTTTTTTTTAAAAGTAGCTTGGAAAGTTGATTCATAGCATTAAAACTCTTGGTCTTGTCGCATCTTCAAATTTTGAGTGTAACTATCTTCATTTTCTCATGAACATCAGATTTTGCTAGTTTTAGAAAAAAGTGGTATCTTAAGAGCCATTTTTGTGTAACATCTTGGTGAACTTACCCTATATGAGATAGGACATGATGAACCTTTTGTGAATAATTGCATCATAGATGCAATGGAAAAAATTGTTTGCACTATTGCATAAACATCTATATGTAACTAAGGTAAAAAGTGAGGTTAGCATGAAAACAAATGTATAAACAAAATGCTGGATAAACAATGAAGTACAATGGAGTAAAATAGCATAAAAAAGGAAGTATTTCACCAAACAACCTTCATTCCCTCCATGATTAACCTTCATTTCCCCTCTCCATTTGCTGCAAAAATGGTGTTTTCCCTCAGATTTTGATGAGCAACTATTAACCTATGACAAAACCCTAAGCAAATATTGAAGTATTTCTACTATTGCTGCAATTTGTAAGTGTGCAAGTATGAAGCAAGCCTAAAGTATGAAAAAAATGTGAAGTTATGCCAGCATGAAGTATGTCAAATGAGGTTGAAATTGTCCTTTTATAGAAAAGTCAATTTTGGATGAATGGCCAGGATTGTCAGATGAGAGATGCCCTATGATTAAAGGTTGAAATTAAATGTGACAACCAACAATTAGGGTTAGGGAAACATTAGGGTAAAATTTGAGATGAAGGGATGAGATTTGATTTTAGAAAAATCAAATCAATGGACAAGAATGCATGTGGCAAGAGGATACTGGGTACAGAAAAAGAGGCTGCTGGAAAATCAAATAATAATTTTAAAAAAAAAAAATTGAAGGTTGAATTGACCTGTTGAATTAAAAATTAATTTAATTCAAAATTGGTGGGACCATGTGGCAGTAAATGATGATTTTAAATTATTTACTTGGTGGGAAAATAGAAAATAGACAATTTTAAATAAATAATTTTATTTAAAATTAGAAAAAGCCAATGTACATAATAATTAAATAAATTATAGAAATTTATTTAATTATAAGAAGACATAAGAAATTAATGACGTATTTAAATAAATAAATAAATTTTATTTATTTAAATAATCATGAAGAAATAGTGGACAAATAATAATTAAATAAATTTAGGAATTTATTTAATTATAAAGAGACATAAGAAATTAGCGACGCATTTAAATAAAATAAATATAATCTATTTATTTAAATAGCCAGGAGGGATAAAAGATGTGAATTAATTAAATAATTAAGAATTATTTAATTAATAGTTGAATTTGGAATAGAGGACATAATTAAATATTTTAATTATGTCAAGAAGAACTATGGAGAAAATAAAGTTTGCAGGCCTAGGTCAATTTTATGTGTCTACATTTTGCCCCTCTTTGTCATAATGCAGTTTATCACATTGTGACAAAGAAAACAAGTCAAAAATATACCCTGGAAAAGGTACAGAGTATCTATGCCCCCTCAGGAAAATTTTCAAATTTTGGCCCGGTGCCAGAAAAATTTAGAAAGTGTCCCGATAAGTCAATTTGATGGCTAGAAAAAACAATGGCGCAATCGGTTTTGAATTCTAACGAGTTAAAGGCAGTCAACAGGGTGGTCAAACAGGTGAAAAAGTCCATCCAGTAATAAAACCTTCAAGAAACCCTAATTTTCACCCTATCTAAATAGGCTTGATTTGGGTAAAAAGGTAATTCATTTCACTTTTTCCTTTTCGAGATTCAGAGCTCAGAGCGAGAGGAAATTGTGCAAAGATGGTGATTCTAGAGACAAATCATTGTGGATATCGAGTACGGACCTACCGATGGCCAGAGGGCATAGAGCCACCGGTATGTACCCTATACCCACTTTGTTATTTTCTCATTTTTCATGCTTTTTAGGGCGTTAAAACTAGGGTTGCAGATGCATTGCAATGCATCTGTGTTTTTGAATGACGCAAATGCCATCATGTTGCACGCATTTGATGCATCGCGACACAAATGTTAGGGGCTCATGAGATGAAAACACCAAAATGCAACACAATTTCTAGATTGCAATTCAAATGTAGGATTATGCAATGCAACTGCAGTAAAGTGGAACAACTGATGAGTGAAACAATGCAATTGCTATAATGTGGCACATCTGCAAATTCAAACGATGTAATCATTGTGGCACGACATATCTACTGGATGAAATGACACATGTGCTTTTTCAAGATGCAAGTGAAAGGAAGAATGATGCAATTGACTTGAGCTAGGGTTGACTTAGTTTAGGCTCAGTTTCTTTGTGTACTTTTGATTAGATAGATGATAAGGATGATTTTTAATGATGTGCTAGCTTTCATTTTTGTGTATGCATAAACGATTACCGCCTATTTACACTTGAGAATTTAGGCCAGTGACATGCATTTAGAGATCAGCTGAGGCAGGGTGAACAGAGGCGACATAAGTGGCTGAGACTATTCCATGTTACCTCTATGCCCATAATCCAAGAAAATAGGGGTCTATTGATAGAGCTCGTAGAGACATGGCACTCTGAGACATGCTCATTTCACTTGTTGATAGGAGAGGCCATAGTGACTGTTGAGGATGTTTACAAGATCTTGCAGATTCCTATCAAAGGAGAGCATGTTGTCTATGACCAATGACAAGGACTTCAGGCCATGATAGATTACTACAAGCATGGGGATGTCACACAACTAGGTATCAAGGGATACAAGATCAGGTGGGAGTTCATGGTCAAACATTACAGATGATGGGATGCTATGTTGTGTATTTTGATTATTGGGATGTTGATTCTAGATCATTGCGGTCATGGTTTCCTAATTGGATGGGGAGATGTGCTTGTTAGGATGAGGTGAGATAGGACAATATTCACTTGGGGACCATGCTTATATGGGATGCTATATCATCAGCTACATGATGTTGCCTCCAAGGAGGCATTGAGTATCAGTTGTGGTACGACACTCCTAATGATTTGGGCATGGAAGCATATTCCTGTATTTTGACCACCAATGCAGAGACAACTAGTCGAGGGTATGCCTTATGTGTATCTCTATGGAGGATCCGTGACAAAGACTTAGGTTGAAGATACATGGTTTTGGCACCATGCTATTAACACTTTGATGGGGTTTATGTGGAGGCCATACAAAGACTGTGGATAGTGGCCATGAGAGGAGGATCACCTTTCATTATGTAGATAGTTCAAATATTTGATTGGTTGAATAGTGAAGTCTCAGCTTATCATAGAGATGTACCTACCCCAATGGGTACTGAGATAGTTTGGGTAGCAACATGATGTTCCCATAGGAACAATAGAATATGCTCGATCCTCATGGGTGACAGTGTGGGGACCGCCCATAGCAATGATAGTAGCTGAGCATCAGATTGATAGTTTGGTTGCACAACAATGGGGATGGAGCAGGGGTCCAGTAGATGCAGGGACCACCCCAGATTATGATGCATGGTGGTTGACACATAGGACACTTCCTTTGACAAATCCTGATTAGCTGGCGCTAGTGGATCAATGGGAAGTGCTACCATGGGCACACTATAGAGGTCAAGGAGGTAGGGATGGTGGTAGAGGGAGATGGAGGGATGGAGGTAGAGGTGGTGGTGATGGAGGAGATGGGGGAGATAGAGGAGGTGGTGGGAGGGGTTAGAGATAGGGGAGGAGTGTGTGACAATGGGTCGAGTGAGTCCCACTAGCACCTATCCAAGAGGAGGGAGAGGAGGAGAGAGATGAGGGATGATAGGAGGAGGGTCGATAGGAGGAGGTCAGGGTAGAGGCAGAGCACCCAAGGGGTGTCTCGTCCGATGGAGGTAGAGTTGGAGGTGGCTATAGAGGAGGATGTGGTGATAGGAGAGAAGGTTCTAGATGTTGGTGAAGAGGATGTAGGGGTGAGGAGGAGTTAGATATTGGTGGAGAGGACATAGATGATGAGGAGAGGCAGATGAGAGAGAAAATGGCAGAGGGCGAGGTGAATATAGCCAAGAGACCACCATGCCACAAGATGTGACAGTGGACCAGTGGATAGAAGATATGTAGAGGAGGTTGGACAAGGGCCTTGCTCGTATCAGGAGATTGGAGTTGGAGTTGGAGGTGACAAGGGTGAGTGAGATCAGGTAGTGGTTGGGAAGTAGGAGGAATAGAGTTGGTGCTCGGAGTTTGCACAGTTGTGTACTGGGCCAGTTGGGGAGGTGGCAAGAGAGCTAGCCAAGATGAGCACTAGTTGAGCATGGTATAGGATGTTGTATGAGAGGGTAGTACTGGTGGATCAGGGAGATCCTAGTTTGACTCAGTATCAGAGTAGGACAGGTAGTGGCATTAGCAGGAGCCACAACAACAAGAGTTAGAGTAGTGTGAGCCTGTCCACTTCATCTAGACAATCATCAAGACATAGTTCTCATCACAACCATAAACATTTATCAGGGCACAGGTCCAACAACAGACATGTATCATAATCTTTAGGGTACAGGTCTCATCATAGCCAGCCACCTGTTATAGTACCAGGATCATCACCGAGCCAGCCTATCGGGTCCGAGCAAATACCATCAGTTCTTATGAGAGAGCATCAATCACCTCATTCCTCACCTTGAGGGGATGAGGAGAGTATAGTTTAGGGCATTTGATATTGTCATTATGTTGAGACATTTTATAGATTGACCATCAAGCCCGAGAGCTCTATTTTTGGGATTCCTCGATACTTTATCTTGTGACATTATTTTGAGATATATATATGATGTAGTTTTGGTGCGGATTCTATGCTATCCGTTATGATTTTATTATGTTCATGTGATGTGATTTATGTGATGATTCCTATGATGATGCATTTTATTTTATGGGATGTATGCACTTATGATGGTTATTTATGATGAGATGCAACGATGATACCACTTTATGTATGATGATTATTTTATGATGATGCTGATGATGTTCTATATGTGTCTAATAGATGCCATGTTTATGATGATGGATGCATTGATGTATGATTATGCCTATATGGATTATGTGGTATATGATGCTTTATGTTATGATCCTAAATGTTTATGCATTAATGATATGGATGATGTATGAAAATGTTTAATGCACATATATGTTATGGGTATGTGCAGGATCATGAGGGGCCAAAAAGTGGCAATATTATGGGTATTTGTAGGGTATGTGGCTGACGACTTTATTTTTATCCAAAATTGATGAAATGAAAAGGGTTTTTAGAGGAGATTCTCAGCTTTCCACCAATAAAAATTATGATTTAATTTGAATTTAATAAATTATTATTATTTATTTTCTATTAGAATTACGACTAAAGTCCTGATCGATAGGTTGATTGAAAAACATCTATAAATTTCAAACAATGTCACATTTTTTGAATCCAAAACATGTGTCACATTCTATGCTTCACATACTATAGGATTAAAAAAAGAAAAATTAAATTTCATGAAGTTTTGACCAAGTTAAGGTGGTTAGACATATGAGTTTTTATATTTTTTAAAAGTTGTAATAAAAAAATCATAATTAATTATTTACTTGGAAAAAAATTACAAAAAAATATACATCACATCCGAACATGAGTCCTCTACTTACGTATAATATCTTATAAAAAAATATTATAATTTTATTATGGTTAGGGTGGTCAGACAGACACCTACTTCTTATTTTTTCTTTGAAATTTAAGTACTACTACATTGAAATTTCAAATTTTTGCCAAATAGATTTTATTTATTTTTAAATAAAGCTAGTAGTTTAGAAACTACATTCAATTTTCTACAGATTCTATTGTTACATATTTTTGAAATAATATAGATAACTTATCCAAATTTTTACATCAAGTTTCTTAACACTGTTTTTTTTGAATTTTTTGCCACTTAAGGGCCTATTTTTTCCATGATGATCCTGCACATACCCTTATGCTAATGCAAATGATGTATTTATGCTAAGGATGTAAATACAACTATATGAATATGTGAATGGATTTATTTAAATGTGTAATGTACTAATTAAATTTCTATATATGAGCATGTATGTAGTTATATTTTTGTATGTCACAGGATATCATCAGGAGATGAGAGAAGAGAAATGACAAGACAAAAGGGATGGACGTTAGTGTAGAGAAAGAATCCTTCAATATATTTTCCAAAGAACTAATAGGTGTTGCTCTAATCATCATTGGGTGGATTATTGTAATGGCCAAAAGACACCATGATATGACATAAATCGATGGTGTGCATGGTCATACCATTGCATAGAACAAGCAGTCGTAGACAAGGATGATCATGACTGATACGAGGAACTTAGTTGCCCCAGTATTTTTGTCATAACCAACCACAAACAAGAAAGACGATCCATGAAACATCATTGCTTCTCTAAATCCTATGTAGGACATCCTCGAGGAACTAGTAGCATGACAGTCTAAAAGGACAAGACAAGACAATCATCATGATACATCGTTGCTCTAAATCTTGATGCCAGGACATCCTTGAGGAACTAGTAGCATGATCAAATTACAAATGCCAATATTAAAGATAGTGTTTGCCAAAGTGTTTGCCAAGTATGTTCAAATATCACTTTTTTTGATGTCGAGATGCCAGGTTTGACGAAGTCTAGGTTTGTGTGTGACAGATGTTAGGTAATGCCAAATTCAGGAAGGACACATCCTGACTGATGTTGATGTCAAGAGGTTTGATCCTCAAATGTCGCGAGAATTCCTCAAAATGCCAGATGAAAATGTTGATGCTCAGGAAAGACAATCCAAAAGCATAAATAAATGACAAGAGTTATTCTTTGGAAAGACGTATCTGAAGAATAACCAAGAGTTGATAGGTTGACTTGTTATGATAGTTTGACCAAGGTTGACTAGATGATAGAATTAACCGCATGACCATGTTGACATGCCAATTTCGTTGAAATGCTAATTAAAGATTGTCAAAGTTTGTTTAAGAGTTATCTGATTTGGGATGGAAAATAATTCATTTGATTTGAAGATATCTAAAGTGTGTGATAGTGGATGTGATGAACCATAATGGACTAGCCTAGTGTGGCCTTGAGGGCTCATCAATTGATGACCTTGCTTATGTCATACACTCAAAGACCTCGTAGTTCGACATGACCAATGACTTTCCGTGTCAATCAAAGATTTAGTCATGATTTTATTTGGACAAACCTAAAAGGATTGACCTAATGTCTCGGGGGCTCAAAGATGAGTCTTTCCTACATAGCAAATGCACATAGAAAATGTAGTTTGACAATGACAAAGATTGACACAACTAAAATAATGAACTTTGACTTAGTTTTTGGAATTTTTGAGTGTTATTTGGATGTTTTTGTGTTTTTGATAGGTTTTTATTTTTTTGGATTTTCTCAGGACATTTTACGATTTTTATGACTTTTTTTTAGGACATTTTCTGATTGTTTTTGGATTTTTTTCAAGACATTTTACAATTTTTAGGACCATGTGCAGGACCCACTATAGTCAGGTGATAAGGGTATTGCCCACAATTAGGTCTAGGACTAGCCAAGTTGAATGAGATGGAAAAGAAAGGGCTTGGGATGAAAAATGGAGGATATACAAGACATGATGTCAACCATTTTCAACCATGGGAATAAATAGCAGGACTTTATGAAAAATGTCGTGATGGTGTCGGAAGATCAGGTATTTATTATGGACAAAGGTAGATGGAGTGATAGTAGATGGTGAAGCAAAGATTGATTACACATGGAACCTGTTTGCCAGTTTTTCACCATGGTACTTATCCAAAGCACCACCGAAGTGGTTTTCACTATTGAACGAATTATTTATCTTTACTATTTTTGATTTTTTGTTTTTTTTTGGTGTCACCAAGACGCCTGTTTTCCAGGTTTTCATCAAGGTGATGATTTTTTTATATTTTTCAATTTTTTTGTATTTTTTGGTTTTTAGCCAAGCTCTCTAATGCTATGTGTAGAACTTGCATAAGTGCAAATTATTGATAGGTTATGTCAATTTTTCCCTATTTGGAGTAGCTAACTGGTAAGCACCAGAACCAAATGTGACAATGATGATGTAAGGACCCAGCCAATTAGGCTCAAAATTTTTGGGTTTCTCATAGTCAGATTGATTCTTTGGATTTTGCATCAAGACTAAGTCACCAATGTCAAACTTTCAAACCATAACTCTCTTGTTATAACTATAGAAAATGAAATTTTGATATGCCTGTAAGCGATTCAAGGAATTTTTTCTTCGTTCTTCTAACAATTCCAACTCATGTAGTCGAGACTATTGGTATTCTTCACCATCAATCAATCCCTTCATAGAGACTAAGAGAGGGGATTTCAACCTCAATGGGAAGGATAGCTTCAGATCCAAAGACCAAGGAAAATGGAGTGGCTCTAGAGTAGGCATGTGGATACTGGTATGATAGGCCCATTGAGCAAGATTAAGTTACAGATGCCATTCACAACTAGCATCATTGACAGTCTTCTTAAGAATCTTGATAATTATCTTATTGGATGCCTCAGGTTGACCATTCCCTTGTGGGTAGTAGGGCATGGAGAAATGGTTTTGAATGTGGAAGCATTCACAAAGCTCACAAATGTCTTGATTTTTAAAAGGACGACTATTGTCTATGATGATGGATTGTGGAACACCATACTGGCAGATGACGTAATTAAGGATGAATTTGGAAATCTGCTTGCCAATTATGTAGGTGAGGGGAATGGCTTCTATCCATTTAGTGAAATACTCGGTGGTGGTGATAATGAATTTATTGCCATTGGATGAGGTGGGTTGATTCTACCCACGAGGTCGAGTCCCCATTGTGCAAAGGGCCAAGGAGAAGTGAGTGGTCGAAGTTGTTGCACAAGCGCATGAATTAGATCACTATGCACTTGACATTGATGAAATGTTCTTGCAAACTGAAGGGCATCCTTTTCCATTGTTAGCCAGTAATAACCAAGTCTCATAACTTTCTTAGCTAAGGTTGGGCTACTTGAATGAGATTTGCATATACCCTCATGTACCTCACGTAAGGTTGTTCATGCTTCATTAGTGTCGAGACATCAAAGAAGGGTATTGTTAAATTTGCGTCTGTATAGGGTACCACTAATGATGTTATAACAAGCAGCTTTACGGATAAAGGATTTACGTAATTTGTTATTGGAAAGGTTCGGAGGAAGTGTCTGGCACTGGAGGTATTCATATATGTCTTGATACCAAGGTGAATTGGGACCAACAAGCTCACAAAAAAATTTTGACTCAGGAATATCATATGCGAGAACCAATAGCTATTTCAATAAGAACTCAAATTGCGGCATGTTGCTAGGAATGTCTAAGAGAGATCCAATCATAGCCATTGCATCTATTGCCATGTTTTGTGCCCTAGGAACCTGCTCAAAAGTGATCATGTGGAAATATGACATAAATCTATCAACCATGCATTTATAAGGCATCAAATTTTCATCCTTGGTGTCATACTCATCATTGACCTAGTTGATAACCAACTGAGAATCTCCAAAGACTAGAAGTGTTTTGATTTTCCATTTGATGGCCATTCGGAGTCTTGTGATGAGTGCTTCATATTCAACAATGTTGTTAGTGTAGGGGAAGGTGATTCAAAATGACTTAGGAATAGAGTCTCCTTGTAGTGTGATGAACAATATTCCTACTCCTTAAGCAATGACCCATATGGGATCCATCAAAGTAGAGTTTCCAAGGTGATTTTGGATCCATATGAAATATGCATTCATCTAGGAAGTCGGCTACCAAAGGATGATCACCTTATACAGGTGTGACAACAAGTTGATAGGCTATCACCTGCCCTTTTATAGCTTTGTGTTCCATGTACTATATGTCATATTCATTCAGTATCATAACCCATTTTTTCCAACTGACCTGTTAATGCTTCTTGACTGAAGAGATACTTCAATGGATCAATTTTTTCCATTACTTGTGTCTTATGGTTTAGCATGTAGTGTCTCAACTTCTGAGTGGTGAAGACAACTGCAAGACATGCACATTCAATAGGTGTGTAGTTGAGTTCATATCCGATCAATATGTGACTGATGTAATATATAGCTCTTTCTTTCTCATTATGGTCATTCTATGCTAATAATGCCCTCAGTGCTGAAGTGGTTGCCAAAATATATAGGATTAAAGGTTTTCCATCAATGGGTGGCATTAGGACAGGTGGTGTCAAAAGATAGTCTTTGATTTGTTGGATGGTTGCTTGACACTTGTTAGTCCACACAAAGGGGATGCCCTTGCGCAATAGATATTGGAAAGGTTGGCATTTGTTAGCTAACTATGTAATGAAGCATCAGATGGATTGTAGTATGCCTTTCAATGTTATGAGTTCATTGATTCCTTTTGGCGAAGGCATGTCCAAGATTGCTTTCACTTTAGCGGGATCAACTTCAATGCCTCGGTGAGAAACTATATACCCCAAAATTTTTCTTGAAGTCACACCAAAGACACACTTCTTTGGGTTCAAATGGACCTTGTACTCTTCCGACCTTTTAAAAATTTTATCCAACACTTTTAGATGATCGCTGCATGTCAAAGACTTTTCCAAGAGGTCATCCACATATTCTTCCATTAGCGTATGCATGAGGTCATGAAATATTGTTGTCATGGAATTTTGATATGTGGTTCCTTCATTCTTGAGGCCAAAAGGAATAACATTCCAACATTATGTACCCTAGGGACAAGTAAATATTGTTTTGTGTTGATCTTCTGGGGTGATGCGAATCTGATTGTATCCCGAGAAACCATCCATGAGGAACAACATATCTTATCCTGCTGTAAGATCCACAATGATGTCTATGTTTGGAAGTGGAAAATCATATTTTGGACATGCCTTGTTTAGATCTTGGAAATCTATATAGATCTATATTTGACCATTTGGCTTAGTGACAAGTATGAGGTTGGAAATCTAGTCGGCATAGTCTATTGATCTTATGAACCCCACTTCTAGTAACTTCTGAAGTTCGGCTTTGACTAGCAATGCAATCTACAGGTGCATCTTTCATAGCTTTTTTTTGACTGGTTTGGCATCTAGAAGCAAGGGGATATGGTGCAAAACTAATACTGGATCCAATCTTAGCATATCGGCATAGGACCATGCAAAATTGATCTTACGTTCTGTGACGAATTCTTGAAATTCAAGCTTTTCCTCTTTTGTCAATGATGCTGCAAAGAGAGTCATTTTGGGATCCTCTGGTGTGGCTATATTAACTTCTATGGTGTCTTCAATGAGCATTGCTGATTTTTCTTTTGTAATGGGAAGAAAGTACAATCCTCCATCCTTGGGTGCCTCATAGAGGTTTTTATCCTCAAATACGCCCTTTCTTTTTACTTTTGTATCATCAGAAGGTGCCTTCCAATTTTCACCTAAAGATGTGTCTTTTTTGTTTTATTTTTATTAGTTTTGTGACTAGAGGATTGAATAGTCTCCCCAAAGTATGTTGTAGAATCAAGATCTATAGTGAATCCAACTTTATGGTCCCCACTCAGTATTCCTTCATGGAGTCCCATGAATTATGCAATAGCTTCATCATTCTAAAAGATGTCCATAGTGGGCGGGCCTTGTTCATCCCAGTCAATGAGTTGAGGTAGATAAGGGAGATACCATCATCGGTTTTGATGAAAGGTGGAGACAAGGCTGAAAGCATGCAAACTGAGGCTGAAAGGGTAAAAATAGAATTGTCCTCAAAGTCCCCAGTGGATTCCATCCAATCATCATCTTCATTAGACTAAAAAAAATGGACTCATGGTCATAGTAGGGGACAAACGAGTCAGAATCATATCCAATATAAGGGAAAAATGAATCAGAATCATGATCAATAGGGCCAAGTGGTGGTTTAGGGTTGTCATCATCACAAGGCCAAAAGAGTCTTACCCAGTCTTCTCTTTTCAACAAGACTTTAGGAGGATCTTTAGGAAGTTCAACGTTAAACGTTTGTCTGAATCTTTCGTTGAAAGAAGGCTCACCTGGTTCTCGAAACATTTCATCAAGCTCATAATCACTTAGGGATCTTTCAAAACCATATTCCCACTTGTGGGAGTCAGTCTCGGTATGGGAATCCTCAATTGTCTTGACACTTTCAAAAGCATTCATGCTGTCACCCAAAAGCACATGGGTACGCTGATCATCAATTTTGATTAGCTCAAACCCTAACCCCAGATACTTTGGTCTTCTATAAGGCATTATGGGTTCTCTTCTTCCTATCTTGTTTATACCAAGGCCACTAGTTCCATCATAACCTTTTGCTTTCATCATCTCATAGCATTTTCCATATTGTTGTACCGGTAATAGGGATGGGTCTTCTTGATCTTTGTAAATCCATGCGGATATATCTTCAATATTCTCTTTGTTCAGTTCTCCCCATTTTGTGAAAGTCATTGTCAGAGGCAATTTATAAATCTATTTGGGCTCTAGTTTGAAACAAGGCCTACCATAAGATTTTGGAGACTTAGGTATTTTAGTGATATAGTAGGCAGTATTCAATTTGTACTCACCATAACCTTTTTCCTGGATCTTGATGTTAGGGTCGACACTTGGGATGGTGGAATGAGATGGTATGGTGGAAGACGAAGGAATGGATGTGGATAGCTTGGTGAGTGTGGATGGATCAATGTATTTGGAAGAAGTGGACATTGAAGCTTCATGATTAATTGGCACTTGGTGTTCAAAAATACCTCTCAGATTGGTACAATACTAGAAGGGATCAAGATCTCTAGGTATGGTAATTTTGGTGCCATCTAAAGGAAACTTTAAGCATTGGTGGCAAGTGAATGGTACAACCTTTAAGGCATGGATCCAAGGTCTACCAAGTAAGATATTGTATGGTAGCTTAAGATCCAGGACCTGACATGTGGTATCAAAAATGACTAGCCCTACCCGAATAGGAAGTGTGATAATGTTCCTAGAAGAGTGTTCCTCATCATCGTAGGAATTTATGAAAATGATTTTGGTGGCATCCACACATGCATCAGAGAAGCCTAGTGCTTTGAGAAAATTTAAAGAGCATATATTCAATCCTGCTCTGCCATCTACTAAGACTCGTCTAACCTTGTGTTTATGGATGAAGACTTCAATATGCAATGAATCATTGTGAGATGGTTTAGGTAAGAATAGTCTCAATCTAAAAAGGTGATGTGATGGGGAGTAGTCAAGTATCTGACCATGGCTTTGAAGTGGTTGAAATCAATATCAGTTGGTATGGAAGACTCCTGTAAGACCTTTATCAAGTATGGATTTGTCTGCAGGCGAGATGCATAGTAGCTTGAGTATGGAGATTTGAGTGGGTGTTTTACCCAATTGGTCAATAAGATTAAATTGTCCTTTGGGTTGTGACTTTTTGGAAGAGGGACTGAGTAAATTGTGATCTTTGGCTATCTAGTAGGAGGACCGACTATTGTGACCTGGCCTCGACGGGTGGTGACATTGCACTCAAGAGTATTCTTAATGGTGATAGTATTAATGTGTTCATTAGCAGCTGAAAGGTGGTTAATTATAGGTCCATTGGAATAGTCAAAAGCAGTGCAAGTGTAATTGGCTCGATTGTTAGTCTTTGGTCCTGATGTAGAGGGGTTACTTGAACCATGATCATGCAGTGGGTTTTTATGAATTGTATGGTCCAAGTTTGAAGAAAATTGTTGACCGTCTAGTTCAATGGTACAATTTTCAATAAGATCTTGTATAATATTTCTTAATTGTCTACAAGAAGAAGTTTTATGCCCTTTTGTTTGATGGTAATCACATAATGCATTATCATCCCACCATGATGACTTGA
The DNA here is from genome assembly GCA_007258455.2 of Sequoia sempervirens. Classification (NCBI taxonomy): domain Eukaryota; kingdom Viridiplantae; phylum Streptophyta; class Pinopsida; order Cupressales; family Cupressaceae; genus Sequoia; species Sequoia sempervirens. The sequence goes on from VDFB02193867.1 coordinate 403,799,410, forward strand.
ACTATCTTGGGTCATATGGTTTAGGGTCCTGGAATGTGATGACGTTGTTTTGGAGGAGCTTCTTGAGGAAAACTTCAATTGGTTCACCCAAGGGAGTGTATGTCTGTCTCTTCAGAAATTGTTGGGTTTGATGTGGTTTCCCTTGGTCTTGATTGTTTTGGATGGTGTTTGTTATAGGTGTTGGTGTGGTCAATGGTGTGTTTTGTGGTTGAGTTCCTTTGACCATGATTGTAGGACCTGTCGTGTTTATTTATTTAGCATCAACAACAGCATCATTGATAATATGTTTGTTTTTGACCCAGTATTTGTTTTTGTCATTAGGTGGGTTTGGGTTTGTGTTCTTGTTGCCATATTTAAGTTCTCCTTTTGCAATTAGAGCCTTTTCAAGTTGAACTCCTTTTTTGACAAGGTCTATGAAAGTGGTGCAACAATGAACTTGTAAATTGTATCTCAATGGGCCAATAAGGTTTTGAACAAACATGTTTACTTTCTCCTTTTCTAGTATCTCGATAGCACATCGACTTTCTAGACCCCACCATCTTTGGAAAAATGGAATGAATGTTTCACCAGTGTCTTCTAGAGTAGTCTTAAATAAATTAGAAATAGTAATGTTGAAGTCGATGTTATAGGCATAAATTTCTACAAATTTATTAGCAAGTTCATCCCATGACTTTATCCCTTTGGGAAAGAGAGAAAACCATTCAAGTGTAGGACCCGCAAGAATTCTAGGGAAGAGTCTCATCACATAGGTATTTTCGTATGCAATGTCCATGTAATTGGTCATGAATTCTCTTATATGCTCAAGAGGATTAGACTTGCCTTTGTATTTGGAAAAGTTGGGTACCACATATCCTAGAGGGAACGGTGGCATGTGTAAAATCATGTCAAATGGGTATGGACATGAGTCATAGGATGTGTGGGTCATTTTTTTGGACAATTGCATGTTCTCCACTCATTTTTGCAAGGAAACGAGTTGAGTCATGAGTGAATCTACTATAGGGTTGTTTGTGGCATCACACATGTTGGTAATGGGTATCCCATGAGTTCCCATTTGTGGTGGTGGTACATTCTGATTTAGAATGTATTGTTGTGAAACGTATGGAACATTTGGAATTTGTTGGTATTGAGCATTTTGAGTGGGAATGCATTGTTGCGTATGAATGTGGGACGTCTATGTGGGAATGTACATTCCAACAATATTAGTTTGTATTTGTGGAATTTTCTGCCCTTGAATGTTTTGATGCACAAATGGAGTTATGTGTTGTGTTATTTGGTTTCCTTGTCCAAATTGGTAAATGTGGCCATGTGGGATGTGTGTATTTTGGCTTTGGAGAATATTAGTGTTGGTATTGATTTGTGATGAAGTATTAACATTGTGTTGAGGTCCTTGAATGGTGATTCGTCTTTTGTTCCTCCCAAATGGGTTCGATGAGTTTGTTCCTATGGCATTAGTTGAGGACCCAAGTAAAAGATTTCACAATGTCGTTCCCATAGCACTAGATGAAGATCCAAATAAAAGGTTTGATGAATTTATCTCCATTGTATTGGTTGAAGACCCAAATGTAGCCCCAACAGTTTGTGATGGAATTGTTGATGTTAGAGGCATTGATTCTGATATAGTTTGTGCTATGGTTGACATCACCAAAGCAGATGTTGTGTTGGTTGTGTTTGAAGTTGTTGTGCCCATGGAAGTAGTGTTGATTGTGTTATTTTCATTTTGTATTATGGCACCAATGGAGGCATTGTAGATTTTGTTTAAGGCATTGCTAGCACTATGAGGTTGACTATTTTGTGTATTATGGTCGGGTGATGCTGCTATCAAGGTGTTAATATCGAACCCTCATGGAAATTTAGCCCCTTGGTGTAGAATTATGGCTAAATATCAGTCAGAATCTTGTAAGAGTAATTCCTCTACAAAGGAAGCCATGTCGGGGTTTTGGACGACAACTTCTAAGTCTTCCATGAACACTTGTCCATTTTCATCTCTACGTATAAATTGTTCAAATTGTTCAAAGGGATTGTGTGATGAGGATGCAGTGCTCATGTCACTGAAAGGGTTGATGAAAGATATCCCCATTTCTGTGTTTAAGTTCATGTCATTAGAAAATTTGTAGGGGTTGTTGCCTTGTCCAAAGGGGTCCATTTGTCTTCTCTTTCTTTGTAGCCGAGTCTCAACCATATAAGATTTGCTCAAATGGAGGAGGGATGAATGATGTCCAAATCTATGTATGGAAATGGTTTGACTCTGTGTGTTTGGATTTTTGAAATAAGGAGTGCAATGCTAATGCAACTATGTTTTTGGTGTTTTTGAAATAAGGAATGCTATAATGTATGATGCAAGGTAATAATGTTGTCTCAAGGGGATGTCAAATGCAAAGTGATAATGAAGACTAAAATGAATGGTGGAAGACTAAAGTGTTCTTAAGGTATGTTATGCAAAATGCAAGGTATAGGGAAACTCTAAGGTGCAATCAATTTTGGTAGACTTTTAGGAAAGGTTACTAACCATTCAAAGTTTGGTCAATGTCTCAATTTGGATTGTCAAAGGATTGTTTGTGGGACTAAGTGAAATGACAAGGTGAGAAAGTGAGGTTTCCTAACTAGACTTATGAGTTGGAAATATCTCACAAAAGGACAAGGACTAAAGGATTGATTTTGACTTAGTCCAATGACAATTTACTATTCTAAAGTCTGCAAAAATGAGGACCTAAGATTTTTTTTATGCTAAAAAATGACGGTGGATCCTAAGATGCAACTAAATATTGTAATGGTAGACCTATGGTGAAAGTTAAATGCAAACGAAAAGGTGCAAAGATGGAAGATTTGAGCAATTATTTTTCTAGTTTTGAACAAAGACCACTAAGGAAAGATGTCTAGAAACAGATTGAAAGTGTTTGGTCTCAGATTTGGACAGTGAAAGTGATTTTTCTAAATGACAGGAAAATGCATCCTTTCAGGTATCAAATGCATTAAAAAGTCTCAAATGCATTTCAATATTGTCAAATGTGTTTTTTTAGACTGCAGATGCGGTTCAACATGTCAAATGTGTTGTTTAGTGTGGCAAATGTGTTGCAGTACAGTTAGATGTGTTGTTTCAAATTGTAGATGTAGTTTAGAAAGTCAATTGCATTATTCTATGTAGCAAGTACATTTTAGCAGAGTCAGATGCATTTGAAAAATTCTTAGATGCATTATAGTGTTGATAAAGTTTGATTTTCTTACAATTTTGGTAGATTTTTGAAATTATTTCAGTTTGGATGTGGTTTTCCAAATTTGTGAAAGATGTTTATGTGTTTATTGGTTCAAAAAACACTTGGAAAACACATGATTTTGTCTTTGAAAAATAACACATTGAAGAAAAACACAACCCTATGGATGGCAAGGACTATAATCACTGGATTCCCACTTGGATTTCTCCAACCACACTTATTCTTAGTGGGTGACTTAGAAGATTGGCCACATTGGCTCCCCTCCATGGCACTCACTTCTCTGGGTCAACCAAGCTTTGATTTCTCATGACTCTCCCATGAAAAACTCTTCACCTCTACTAAGAACAACGAGAATGTGGGATGGCTTGGCAACAACTGTTGTTGAACCAATGAATAGAAAGGGATTTTGGCAACTAAACAAATGGTTTTTTGTAAGGGCACCCATTTAGGTGGTTACACATGAGGCAATATTATCTTCAATAAGGAGGAATCCTAGCATGAAGAGGTTACGCTCTATATGTTTTGATGCACCACAAGGGTACTGAGAGAATCACTTGTCTGTGTGACACATCTGCACCTGTAATGCTAAGTTTTCCATTAGCATTCACATTTGTATACTATTCGGGAGTAGCTTGGCTTTAGCTTCATTTCCATTTTGAGTTGTCTTGGGGTGAGTACTTTTTCCCACCAAGGAAGGCCTAATTCCTAGAGTCAATAACAATTTCTCTTCTACCCAGGATCGCACAAGTGCGCAAGGGGAGAGGATACTTTTATTATTGAATCGAGGTTACACAAATATGAAAACAATTGTTCATTTTAATGCCCAAATTGAAATATGCAGGTGTCAAAGTAACAACTTCTAAGTGTTTTTGTTTCTCTAGATCAGAGCAAGGCACAAGAGAATTGCATACACACTAAGAAGCTATCACTACACCACAAGACACATCAAACACTTGTTTATTTTAACCCAAGCTTAGTGTGAGACAAGAAAAGTTCTTTTTAAAACAATGCTATGAGAATGCATGTAAATTTTAGCCTTGATGAGTTTCAATGCAAGTTGTGTTCATTTTAATCCCATGAGTGAATGCATGTTCATTTTAAGCCAAGAAATGTAAATACAAGTTGTTTGTGATTGTTTGTTTGTTTGCTTTAGGATTGTAAAAGAGTTATAAAATCATCAACAAAGGTTAACATCTCCTTCCAGCTTGTCACATGCTGCAAACAATAGATTAGTAACCCAAAAAACCCTAATCTACTAAATTGAAAAGAGAAATCTGGAAAATACTGTAAAAAACTGAAAGCAAACCTTTACTGGGTAGATGCATCATTCTGCTTGCCAAATGTGTTACAACAACGGATGCATCGTTCGGGCCAACAAATGTGTTGCAATAGGTCAAATGCATCATTCAGGCTATCAGATGCGGCTCAGTATTGCAGATGCATCGTTCCTGAAGTCAAATGCGTCGCAATGCATCAAATGCAACTCAAAAAGTTTTGTTTCCGGCGTTCCATACTTGTACCTACAAAAAATGATGAAAAACCGTACAAAAATCTGCAAAAAAGTGTTTTTGGCATCAGAATCACCAATGTAACTAAGGAAAAAAGTTAGATTAACATGAAAACAAATGCATAAACAAAACCCTAGCTAAACAATGAATTACAATGGAGTAAAATAGCATAAAACAAAGGAAGTATTTCACCAAACAACCTTCATGCCCTCCATGATTGACCTTCATTGCCCCTCCCCATTTGTTGCAAAATGGTGTTTGCCCTTAGATTTTGATGAGCAACTATTAACCTATGACAAAGCCCTAAGCAAATATTGAAGGATTTCTACTATTGTTGCAATTTGCAAGTATGCAAGTATGAAGCAAGTCTAAAGTATGCAGAAAATGTGAAGTTATGCCAGCATGAAGTATGTCAAATGAGGTTGAAATTGTCCTTTTATAGAAAAGTCAATTTTGGATGAATGGTCAGGATTGTCAGATGAGAGATAACCTAAGATCAAAGCTTGAAATTAAATGTGACAACCAACAATTAGGGTTAAGGCAACATCAGGGTAAAATTTGAAATGAAGGGTTGAGGTGGACAAGAATGCATGTGACAAGAGGATATTGGGCACAAAAAAAGAGGTTGCTAGAAAATCAAATAATAATTTAAATTATTTTATTTTGAAGGATGAATTGATCTTTTGAATTAAAAATTAATTTAATTCAAAAGTGGTGGGACCATGTGACAGTAAATAATGATTTTAAATTATTTACTTGGTGGGAAAATAGAAAATAGACAATTTTAAATAAATAATTTTATTTAAAAAGCCAATGTGGATAATAATTAAATAAATTATAGAAATTTATTTAACTATAAGAAGACATAAGAAATTAATGATGTATTTAAATAAATAAATAAAGTTTATTTATTTAAATAATTAGGAAGAAATAGTGGACAAATAATAATTAAATTTAAGAATTTATTTAATTATAGAGAGACATAAGAAATTAGCGATGCATTTAAATAAAAGAAATATAATCTATTTATTTAAATAGTCAGAAGGAAAAAAAGATGTGAATCAATTAAATAATTAAGAATTATTTAATTAATAGTTGAATTTGGAATAGAGGACATAATTAAATATTTTAATTATGTCAAGAAGAACTATGGAGAGAATAAAGTTTGTAGGCCTAGGTCAATTTTATGTGTCTACACTATAAATTCTCAAAACCTCTCAACTAAAAGTTTAGAATTTGACTCTAAATACTCAAAGACATAACAAAGATACATATAAGTGAATTTTTTTTTAGTTGATACAAAATGACTCTTGAACTAGGAATTCCCCTTTATCACCAAATAACTTAAAAGAAGCTTGCATCTCTAAAAAGATATGTGAAGCTACAACACCATGAATTTTACGTCTTGATGATAAAATTCCCTTTGCATTGATTTTAGAGGGAAATGAAAAGTCTAAAAATATAATTTGAAGTAATTTCTCCTAAGATTTTGAACAATTACATTATAAGTTATTTTACATCATGTTGTTACTTAAAGCAAAAGTATAGTATCTAAAAATATTAAATATTTTTGATAATTTAAGTTTTAAATTTTTATGACTTTTCAAAAAAAAAATTGGAAAAAACTAATATCTATTGTTGATATATCTTAAATAATTTAAAATTTGATACAATAAAAAAAAAAAAACTACCACCATCAAAAAAACAAGGTGACTTGTAGGTGTAAATGCAAGCTTTTGCTTTAAATTGTATATGTTTTTCAAGGTATCAGGACATAATATCCCGGCCAAAATAACCCTGGACAAAATAACCCGACCAAAATAACCCAAGGACAAAATAACTCAAGGTCATAATAACCCATAGACAGAATAACCCGTGGTCAAAATAACCCATTGACAAAATAACCCATGGTCATTTTAGATCAAGCTAGTAAACTAGAAATGTAATAAAATAAACTATAAATATGATTGTGAGACACTATAGAGGCTATTTAAGTCATTTTTAGACCATATATCCATTATATACCCCTAAAATAGCCTTAAAACACCTTTAATATGCTTAAATAACTTATAAAATGGTAAAGAATTATAAAAATAAAGGCAATTTCGTGAGAATAAATTGATTAAAAGTTATTATGAAAAGATATAAATGAAAAGGCATTAAGAAGATCTATAAAGTGATAGAATTAAGAGAAGTAAAGAAAGGAAGAAGGGGAGAAGAAGTAAGAGTTTGTAGAGTGATTAGAAGAGGAGAAATCCAAATTCATAAAAGAAGATATTTTGTAATAATTTTTTTTAACATTATTTTAAATTTTCTTAGGGTTTTCTAAAAGAGTGTACAAAAAATCAATATACTGAGTGTACATGATTCTTGGCTCAAAAAATGATGCAATATTTCCACTCATTTATATTGTTATGAGGAAAAAAAATAGGAACCACTTTTACACAAGTACTTGCAGAATTAAAACAACTTCAACCTGATCTAAACCCAAAAACTATACTTATTGATTTTGAATTAGGTTTCATGGGAATTATTTCTAAATTTTTTCCAAATGCCACTATTTGGGGATGCTTTTTCCATTTCTCTCAATCCTTGTGGAGGAAAGTTCAAGAAGAAGGTGTACAAACACGTTACAATGTCGATGAAGTATTTGCATATGAGATCAAGAAACTTATTGCATTAGCTTTCATGCCTTAGATAGACATAATTGATGCATTTGAAACACTTCAACAATCTCCTTATTATACAAAACATGAGGAGACCCTGCAACCCATAATTGATTATTTTGAAGACACATGGATTGGTAGACTAACCAGAAGAGGCAACAAACAATCACCCAAGTTTCCAATCACAATGTGGAATTGTTATTCAGCTACTCAAGATGATCTTCCCATAACCAATAATACTATTGAGGGATGGCACAAAGGATTTAGTGAATTGCTTCAAGCATCACACAACTTAGTTTGGAAATTCATCAAAGTAGTGAAAAAAGAACAGTCTCCAAGAGAATAGAATAGAGAAATATATGGCTAGATACACTAGGCAACCAAGCAAGAAAAAATACTGTGAACTCAAAGAAAGACTAAAAAGATTGGCTGATGGTTATGACAACCATAGCATTTTAGATTATATAAGAGGCATCACTCATAATTTGACACTTTAATTAAAAATTTAAATAATAAAGTTTTTTGAGCAACATATATGTAATTTATAAATTTTGTTTTCCTTTCTTTGTATTCTTATGGGGATATTTTGTCCATGGGTTATTCTGACTATGGGTTATTTTGGCTTGGGTTATTTTGTCCTTTGATTATTGTGACTGGGTTATTCTGTCCAGGGTTATTTTGGCTGGGTTATTATGTCTCGTAACCATTTTTCAATCGATGTTTTAGATCACATTCTAGATAATAGATTACTAAATGTGATCCAAAACTTCAATTGAAAAAAAAATACACAATTTAAAACCAAAATCATACATTTTACATCGACTTCATAGATTTTGAAAACCTCAAACTAACTACATTTGCATCTACTTAAAAGACTCTGAAAAACTCAAACTAATTTCATTTACATCTACTTCATAAACTCTAAAAAATCCAAACTAACTAAAATGAATTGTGATCTTTAAATTGATGTACCGTAAATAAACTCATAATTTTCTTCAACTATAACCAATACATACTTCACGACTTAAAAAATGTTTGTATATGAAATATGTTTTTCTCTGCATGACTTGACTTTGTTAATGATGAAAATGATCAATGTCGGTTGAAGAAATCCCTTGAAAATAGAGACGTCTTATTGTTAGGGTTAGAGATGGCAGATATCTAACAATTAAATGCAGATTTAAATAATAAACAGAGAAACTAAAACATACACATAATAAATCATAACACAGAGAATTTAACGTGGTTCACCCAATCTGGGCTACATCCACCAAACCGCAGCCATCCAATAATTTTATTATCCAGTGCAAAAACCTATTACAATCTCACAAATAATCACATTTTTTTTCATATTGTAACCCCCATCCCAACCCCTTTTAACAAGCTTTTAGAAGCTTCCAGAATTAGGGTTTTACAAAGTCGGTTTTCTTTCTTTTTCAGAGATTTTATAGGGGGCCAGGGTGTACAGTATACCATGGGCTATACAGTATAGCATGATCAGTCACCACATACCAACACTTATCAGTCAAATATCGATTTAATTGCGTAAATTGTAAGCAAGCCCACTTCATTTATAATGCGAGTTTTTATTTTCAAACTTTTACTTTTCTGTGAGTGACAACTGACAAGTGACATGCACCATCATATGAATTTTCCTTACGCGGTGTCATGAATTTTCTGTCTCATTGAATTTTAAGAGAGAAACAAAATTATTGAATAGTAGGTATAAAGACTTTTAAAGATAAGGTGGAATTGTTATGATGAGAATCGTGTGTATATGTCTCAAGAAAAACATGTACCTCAAGATTCTTCTTTTACTCTCTCAAAATTCAATTGAAATTCAGATTTGACTGTTGTTTAGTCCACTCAAAATATAGCGATGAGGCATCTCTATGGGCATGGATTTCTCATATAGGTGATGCTGATCACTTCAGTATTTATCTAACATTAAGTTTTATGAATTAGTAGTTTATTTATTAGAAGTTTCATATATATTTGCATAGGGTTAATATATACTACCAATTGCACTTTAGTGTGCAATGGGTACGTCGAAGAAGTGTGGAAGGTCAATTAGGATAAATTTTGATGTATTTTTTGCATACATTTATGCAATACATGAGGTCAATTGGTAGGCCATTTAGTAGATGATGTTTTTGCAACAAAGTTCTGAATGGAGAAGTGATAGCTTCAAATCAACTATGCATCCACTTACACGAATCCAAACATTATTGAAATAAAACCTCTAAATCAAAAAGATAATTAGGCTCCATTAATAATAGGCTCATGTTATGTTTGAAATAAGGAGAGGGAGAGAGAGAGGGAGAGATAGAGGGAGAAGAGCAAGAGAGAGAGGGGTAAGGAGATAGAGATAGAGAGGAAGATAGAGATAGAGATGGAGACAAAGAAGGTGAAGGAGATGGATGTTTCTCTTTTCCTTCATCTATTTTTTCCTATCTCTCTCACTATCAAACCTCTTTCTATGTCCCTATTTATTCCTCTATATCTCTACTATCTCTCTATATCTCTGTCTCCCTCTTTATCTCTCTATTTCTACTTATCTCTCTTTCTCTATCTATCTCTCTCTATCTCTATATATCTCTCTCTATCTCTATCTCTATCTCTATCTTTGTTTCTCTCTCTTCTCTTTTTTTCTCTATATTCCTCTTTTTATACCTTTATTTCTTTCTCTTTCTCCTTTGTCTCATTTTTCTCCCTCTCACTCTCCTATTTTTTCTCTGTCCATTGATTTATATCTTATCTCTATCTCCCTCTCCCTTTTCTCTTACTTTCTCTTTCTCTCTCTATATTTGTCTCCTTAAGTGTGCAATGGGTACATTGAAGAGGTCTTAAAGGTGAATTATCATATTGTTGATCAAAGGACATGCTACCTTGAGTATAACTCCCCAAGGAAACATGCCATCCTTGGATTGTTGACATGAAACAACCAATCAAAAGTTAGTTTCTCTTTTCTATATTTCCCCCCCACTCTCTCTCTCTCTCTATATAAACCATTTATTTGTAAACCGTTTACGTTTAATGGTAAACATTATGAGTCATTGAAAAAAAGTTTTAGTTGTCATTTATTTGTAAACCATTTACGTTTAATGGTAAAATCCTCTAAAATATTAGATAAAAGCCTCTAAAATCTCACTTATCACAAAAAAATCAGATAAATGGGTATGTGCATGATCATCATGGAAAAAATAGGCCCTTAAGTGGCAAAAAATTAATAAAAATCAGAGCTAGGCAACTTGACGTAAAAATTTCAATAAGTTATCTATATTATTTCAAAAATATGTAAAAATAGAATTTATAGCAAATTTAATTTAGTTTTTAAACTACTAGGTTTATTTTAAAAAAAAACTATTTCTAGTGAAATTTTGAAATTTCAATGTAATAGTACTTAAATTTCAGGAAAAAAATAAGAAGTCTGTCTGACCACCCTAACCACAATAAAATGATAATATTTTTTTATAATATTTTAGATATAAGTAGATGACTTATGTCTCGATGTGATGAATATTGTTTTGTAATTTTTTTCCAAGTAAATAATTAATTATGATTTTTTTATTACAACTTTTAAAAAATATAAAAACTTGTATGTCTAACCACCTTAACTTGGTCAAAACTTCATGAATTTTTTTATTTTTTTTAATCCTATAGTATGCAAAACATAGAATGTGATGCATGTTTCGGATTAAAAAAGTGTGACACCGTTTGAAAACTATAGATGTTTTTCAATCAGTGTATCAATGAGGACTTTAATCGTAATTCAAATAGAAAAATAACTAATAATTATTTATTAAATTTAAAGTAAAAAATAATTTATATTGGTGGAAAGTTAAGAATCTCCTTTAAAAACTCTTTTTCATTTCATCAATTTTGGGTAAAACAAAAGTCGTCAGCCATATACCCTACACATACCCATCATATCGCCACTTTTTGGCCCATCATGATCGTGCACATACCCAAATTATTGATTTGACAACTGGAGGGAAATATTATATTTCCATTTACAGTATTTTTTGTCAATTTTGTAAATAGGATTGCATTCTGTCAATTCTGTAAATTGATTGCATTAATTCTGTAAAATTTTGATGTTATGCTTCATAGTTAGTATTTAAATAGGAATATAATGATTCATCATTTATGATTCAATGTTGTAGAGATAAAGGATGAATAGAGGATTGCATTTCCCATGGAAGCTAAATTTGGACTAGGGTGAAATGCATGAAGGAAGAAAAATTTACGCTCTTGGGGATTTCTATACACTCTAACATCTATGAAAGGTTCGAAATTCATGAAATCAAGATGAAAAGCAAAATAATCCATGAAGGCGTGCATTTAGTGAGCAATTAAAATCTATGAAAATGATGAATTTGTGAAGGTCAAAATCTAGACAAGATGCAATCTTCCTCTCAAATGCATAGTAGCAATTACTTAAGAAGAGGATTCTCACCAACCAGTTGAAATTGGTCGTTTGAGACTCTGCAGCTAACACTTTCGATATTTTAGGGTTGGGGGAAAAAAGCCAATCCAAATGGCAGCTACATAGAGTTTAAATTTCTTCAAAATTTGCAATAGAAATAATGAGTAGCACCATTTTGCTTGATTATGAAAATGCCCTAGCAGAGTAGAAAATAATCATGGAAAGGCGCCATTCTACTGGTAAGATGCTCTTCATATTTCTCAAAGGCCCTCTTAGTAAATTCCAGAAAGAAATCTTTTACCACTCACACTTGCTGAGTAGATGACTTTTATGGCATTTAAAGCAAAGATTTTTCTGCCATAATTAGATCAGATTATTTCGATTAAACAGATCTCAATGCAAGACGATTAAACAAATCTCACCCGTTCATCAATTTTTGTCCTTTTTTTGGCTTTTTTTAACTGTATTTTCACTATTTTCCCTGCCTCTATTGGTATCCGCTCCTCCAAACTCTTCTTGGTATTGACCTTTCACTTCTCCAATTTGGCGAGCTGCAACCTGAAAATAAGGTTTTGACGAGGGTTATAGAGTATCTTCATATTCATTCAGCCCGCTGTTGATGTTTATCCAGTACAGAGAGTTTGTACTTTGACCATTTGCATTGCTTTAGAGTGATCAAATTAGACACATTGGAACGCCTCTTCTCCACACAAATATAGATGACCAGATATGAAAGATAGAGCATTAATGCCTCAAGACAAAGGAGTGAATTGGTGCGATGAAAGTAATCGTCTCCCAACTGCTATAACACCGTAGATTATAATATTTAGCTTAGTTCATTTCAAATTGGATACGCCTTCGGTGTAAACTATTAATTTGAAGTATGAAATCAATTAATTTTAACTAATGGAATAGTATTTGTTTTTGAAATAATGCATTTTAATAAGAGAAAAAAAATTACTTAATTCTTTCTTTTCAATCAATTTGTATTTGCTACATGGAGAATAAGCTTCATTATATATATGTCAAGTGTGGAATTTTGCTGGATGCCCTTAAACAAATAGGTCTCCAATGAGATAACTTCATATTTGTTGGGATATTCTATGTCAAAACATCAAATCCTTCATTTTTATTTGTTATGATAACATTATTTTATTTACTCCTTTATAATAATTTCGATTTACTCTTAGTATAGTGTATTATGTCAATTAATATATTAATTGCATCATATTTATATATTATTATACAATTACAATACAATACAATATAATTATACTTATTTTAATTATTATAATCAATCATATAATATTAAAATATTTTAATTATATTATTAATATTTGTTATAATACATTAATATATTATACCTAATGTGTGGTTTATTTCCCTTAAACATATAATTTTTAGAGAGCAATAATGTATAATTTGTGCTTCAAACTTTTTATTCCAACTGCACCTTTGGGATGTATAGTTTTTCCTTATCCAAAGTAAAATGTTGAGATAATTACTTTGAAATATATCAAGAATAATAATTAATAATCTAATCTCAATTTTTATTATATATTCTTAATGAAACGTTGAAACCATGTTTAAAGACTAGTCTAGGATTTGATATAGACAATTGGTGATATTAGATAGTTAATTAATTATTTAGCTTCTATTTAACAAATATGGTGTTCTCATAAGTTGAATTAATGTAAGAATATGTCATTTGTAGATTAGTCATTGCATTTGGAAAATTCTAATCAAAGTGGGTCCAAAGCATAAGGGAGAAAGGACATGTGTAGGCAATTTTTATTAATAATCTTATCTAGTATAATGGGATTGAAGATTTATATGTACTTCAAAATATGAAAATAAATAAAAGAAGGAAAATGAAAAAATAAAAAATAAGAGATAATATAATTTGAAAAACACTACAAGATAGAGTCATAATGAAAAAGATGAAGTGTGCTTTGCTAGGGTTTTTTCCTTTGTCTACATAACTTGGCTTTCCATTATGGTTTTTTATTATGTCATACCACATTTATTGCAGGATTTTTAAGCCTCTCTTTATATGGCCTCAACCGATTTCAACCTAGATGTTCTTGTGGGTGTTGATGTTTTGGTGACTCTTAATCATGGATCCTCTAAACAAGAATCCCAAAAAAATTATCGAAAGTATTACATGAGGCATGTCTACTAAAACTCCAATAGATGTCTTTCTACCCATCCCTAAATTTGTAGTGCATGTAAATGGTAAGAGCACCATACTCTTATTATTTATTTTGTAGGGAATTGAAAGCATGCTAAGGGATTGGGTTGTTAAATATTGGGCCCCGCATGGGGTTTTCCTAGATGTTGTTCAAAACCTCACTAAGGGGTTTTATATTTTCTATAAATTCTTAAGGTCAATCATGCCCAGGCTATTCTTTAGCATGGCCCATTATATGTTTGGTCATCTCTATTGGTATTTCAAACATGGACCTAATAATTTTCCATCTCAGATGATAAAAAACTTTGTGTGCATGTATGACTTGAATTTCCTTGTCTCCCCTTAACTTGTTAGACTTTTTTTTCATGTTATTGTCTCCTCTCTAGGGAAGGTTGTTTACATTGATCCAGATCATCTTTATCAAGACCACCCTTAGAAATGGGTTTGTGTTGAGGTGGATAAATGTCTAAATACTTGAAAGATTCATTAGATATCCAAATTGGAAATCTCCATCACTCTCAATAGGTCTCACATTTAAATTTATCTAATAATTACTTTAGATATCAATCCTCTAAAAACAAAATTAAGGATTTCCCCTTGGCAACACCTAGGGTTAAGTCTCCAATCTAGATTTCAGAGTCTCCTCATTCTTTTGAGACTACCACTTGAAAGGACGAAGATAAATGGAAAAGAAATACTAATCAAAGAGTAAAATCCACCTTTATTGTTGGTACCCAAAATAAATCTCAATATTCTTTGACTTTTATACAAGCACAACCCATTATTTCAAACCCCATTTAGAAGGGAAAGGAAGTTATGGTCACTTCAACTAACCTTCTTGCTCATCCAAAGTATTCTCGGATGCCTCAGCCAGCAATGGTGTTTTCATCACAATCAAAATTTCTAATGCATCCTTCCACATCACCAAATACCTTGCAACATTATCATAGCCCTCTTGAGCGCGTGGAGGATGGTGAGTTTGTTTAATAGAAAAAAATAAATTTCATGCTCATCATCCAACTAGGCTCCATCTCATCATGTTTTATCAAAACAAATATTTTCCACTTTCGATGAGTTAGTTTGTGATGATATGCAAGAGTCCAGCTCATGAATTTTATATCTAGGAATTTATGAGGTCTTATTGACCTCACTGGGAATTATTTTATATGATAAAATCATCAAAAATATTATAGTTTAGATTTTTCTACATTCAAGAAGTTAAGGCTTCAAGTTTCATGGTTTTTGTAGCATGTTGGGTTATTTGGCCAAATGGGAACTTGTTCAAAATCAATCACAAAGTTGATTGTGGAGGCATTGCCACTTTTCTAGCGCTATGGTGACATTCCTATGTGGTGGACCATGGGTTTAATTCAAATCATTCGCTTGTCTAGATCCTAATGAATGTTGGCAATCATTTATTTGGCATCATTCATGTTTATGCTCTCAATGATGCTATGAAGAGATATTTTTTGAGACAATGGATTATAGATTCAATGCCCCTACCACTTTGGTTTTGTGCATTTATTTTGAAGCTATGAAAAATTATTGAAGATAAAAAATGAAAACATAAAGAAAAATCATACAAATAGTTATACCTCAATGGAATTTCACTTCCATGGTTGAGGCTCTATATAATATTTGCACCCAATAAACTTGTTGATTTTCTCTCTTACTTTCTGGTGTGTATTTCTCAATAAATCTAGCATAATCTAACTATTGTTCAAGAATTGATGATAAGTGGAGGTTGACAAATTCTATTTATAGAAATAGGCTCCAAGGGATGAAGGCTTGTGAATCAGTGGCTTAGGTTGAGACGTGCTCTCAAGCAAGAGAAAGAGGAAAAGTTTCATGTGAGGGATTGAGGAGATTGTGAGACTGGATGGCAATAATTGGAAGGGATAGAGGTATAATTTAAAATTGGATTTTATGGAGTGGAGAAAGATAGCCCCATACAAAGTCAGCTAAAAAAAGTGACATTTTTCTTTAGTGGATTTAATGAGATGGAGGTGGGCATTTATTGGAGACATGAGGAAGCAAGTATGTGAGGGGAAGGGCATGTGACATTGGAAGAACTTAAAATTAGGGGAAAAGGCTAAGTGTATATTAATGAATGGGGATTAAATTAATTAATATAAGATCAACTAATTAGTGGACTTTGAGGGGAAAAAGACTAAGTTGTATTAAATAAATAATTTAACCTTAGCTAGGAGAACAAGGTAGTAGTGAAAATTAAATAAATAAATATAATATTTAATTAATTTAAGAGGGAAAGTGGGATAATTAACTAATTTCTAAATTTAATTAAATAAGGGATAAAGATGGTATTTAATTAATTAAATACTATAATATTTGATTATTTATGGGGTAATGGTAGGGATTAATTAAAATTTTAAATTTTCATTAATTTAAAACTTGCAATGTTAGAATTGTGGTGTCTACCTTTTTCCCCTCTTTGATGCAACATCAAAAGTGATGTTGTGTCAAATAATTTTAATGTTTGACTCAATAGGGTAAATAGAATAGGAGGTGATGCCCCCTTGAGAGGTCAACCAGAAAAAAGTCAAAACTAATTTTTGATGTGATATGAAAAAGGTGAGTTTAGAAGAGAATAATGTGTGTTAAGGGAGAGGAGAATGAAAAGGAAGAGGGTGAAAGGTCTTGAAATATGATTTTGGGTGTGATGACTTATATAGTGAAAAGAAGAAAAATTATATTATTATACAAATACAATACATTATAATATAATTATACTTATAATAACTATTATAATCAATCATATAATATTAACATACTAATTATATTATTAATATAATTTGTTACAATAAATTAATATATGATACATAATTTGTGAATTAATTTTGTTAAACATATAAATTTTTAGAGAGAGATACATGTATAATTTGTACATCAAATTTTTTATTCCAATTGCATCTTTGGGATGCATAGTTAGGATTTCCTTATCTAAAGTAAAATGTTGAGATAATTACTTTGAAATATCAAGAATAATAAATATAATAATCTAATCTCAAATTTTATTACATAATTTTAATGAAACATTGAAACCATGTTTAAAGACTAGTCTAGGATTTGGTATGCACAATTGGTGATATTCGATAGTTAATTAATTATATAGCTTCTATTTAACAAATATGGTGTTCTCATGAGTTGATTTCATATAAGAATATGTCATTTGTAGATTAGTCATTGCATTTAGGACACTCTAATCAAAGTGGGTCCAAAGCATAAGGTAGAAAGGGCATGTGTAGGCAATTTTTATTAATAATCTTATTTGGTATAATGGGATTGAAGATTTATATGTACTTCAAAATATGAAAATAAATAGACGAAAGAAAATGAAAAAAATACAAAATAAGAGAATATAATTTGAAATATGCTACAAGATAGAGTCATAATGAAAAAGATGAAATGTGCTTTGCTAGAGTTTTATCCTTTGTCTACATAACTTGGCTTTCCCCTTGTGGTTTTTTCTTATGTCATACCAAATTTATTGCAGGATTTTTAAGCCTCTGTTTATATGGCCTCAACCAGTTTCAACCTAGAATTTCTTGTTGGTTTTGATGGTTTGAGGACTCTTAATCATGGATCCTCTAAACAAGAATCACAAAAAATTGTGTTGAAAGTATTCCATGAGGCATGCCTACTAAAACTCCAACAATGTTATTTTACCCATCCCTAAATTTGGTAGTGCACGTAAATGGTTAGAGCACCATACTCTTATTATTTATTTTGTGGGGAGAACTCCAATTGAAAGCATGCTAAGGGATTGGGTTGTCAAATATTGGGCCCCGCATGGGGTTTTCCTAGATGTTGTTCAAAACCTCACTAAGGGGTTTCATATTTTCTATAAATTCTAAACGTCAATCATGCCTAGGCTATTATTTAGCATGGCCCATGGTATGTTTGGTCATCTCGATTGGTATTTCAACCACGGACCTAATATTTTTCCAACTCAGATGATCAAAACTTTTTGTGCATGAATGACTTGAATTTGCTTCTCTTCCCTTGCCTTGTTAGAATTTTTCTTTCATGTTATTGTGTCCTTGCGAGGGAAGGTTGTTTTCATTGATCTAAATCATTTTTACCAAGCACACCCTTAGAAATGGGTTTGTGTTGAGGTCAATTTTTCTAAATACTTGAAAGAGTTGATAGATATGCAAATTGGAAATCTTCATCACTCTCAACAACTCAAAAAGTGGCATTTGTCTTTAGTGGATTTAATGAGATGGAGGTGGAATTCATTGGAGACATGAGGAAGAAAGCATGTGAGGGGAATTGCATGTGGCATTGGAAGAACTTAAAATTAGGGGAAAAGGCTAAGTGGACCATATTAATGAAGGGGGGTTCAATTAATTAATCTAAGATTAACTAATTAGTGGCTTTTGAGGGGAAAAGACTAATTTGTATTAAATAAATACTTTAATCTTGCTAGGAGAATAAGATAGTGGTGAAAATTAATTAAATTAAATATTTAATTAACTTAGAATAGAGGTTGTACATTTAATTAAATAAATACAATATTTAATTGATTTAATAGGGAAAGTGGGATAGTTAATTGAATTCTAAATTTATTTAATTAAGGGATAAAGATGGAATTTAATTAATCAAATACTATAATGTTTAATTATTTATGGGGTAATGGTAGGGATTAATTAAAATTTAAAATTTTAATTAATTTAAAACTTGCAATGTTAGAATTGGGGTGTCTACATTTTCCTCCTCTTTGATGCAACATCCAAAGTGATGTTGTGTCAAATAATTTTAATGTTTGACCCAATAGTGTAAATGGAATAGGAGGTAATGCCCCCTTGGGAAATCAACCGAAAAAAAGTTAAAAATGATTTTTGATGCGATGTCAAAAAGGTAAGTTTAGAAGAGAATAACATGTGTTAAGGGAGAAAAGAATAAAAAGGAAGGGGGTGTTAGGCCTTGAAATATGTGGTATTAAAAAAATTAAGTTATTTTCCACATGCCTTGGAATAACTAGGGTTAGAGGTCTATAAATAGGCCTTGGGGGCCCAAAGGTGTCATTTTCACCTTTCTAATTGAGACAAGAAGAGTAGAGTGAGTGAATGAGAGATGGCAATTGTTCCTTAGCATTTTCATTGTGTGGAGCAAGTTTGAGAGTACTAACGAGCAATGAAGGTGGGAGATTTAGGGCTTTCAAGGTAGTTAGGGGTAATAAATGTGGGTAGATTAGGCTAGGAAGAGGTAAAAATAGAGGCATGGTTTTATCAAATCATGCTTGTGTGTATGATTGTGGTGCTTCTACTACATGAAGTTTTGCTTATGCCTAAAACAACACTTGCGAAGAAAAATGGTACTCGTGTTTAATAAATTGACACTTTTGGGGGGAAATTACACTTTTTCTAGGTACTACATGTACACTTATGGGTTCAAAACTTGTGTTGGATAACTCTACACTTGTGCTAAAGTGGTGCTTGAATTTTTTAAGTTCACGCCTATGAAGGTCAAGTATACACTTGCACTAGAAGTGGTGCTTGTATAGGCTACATATGAACTTGTATTGAAAATGATCCTTGTATAGGTTAAGGATGCACTTGTGTTGGAAATTATGCTTGTGTGGGTCAAGGATGTACTTGCATCGAAAGTGGTGCTTGTACATGGTAAACCACATGCTTTTGTTAGAAGCAGTTCTTATGCATAGTAAATATACATTTAAACTAGAAGTGATGCTTATGCATAACGAAGACACTTGTGCATAGTAAAGAAATACTTGTTTAGGGTAAAGATGTTCTTGTTTTGGAAGAAAAGCATGCATTAGAAGTAACACTTGCACAAGATAAGGATACATTTGTGTTGGAAGTGGTGCTTGCACAAGACAAAGGCATGTTTTTGTTGGAATACATGAATGTGTGGGGTTTTAAGGATTGAATTGAAAGGGATTTATTTTATTTTATGGAGGGATAACACTAGTTTGTGGTATGATGCAAGAGCCTCTGGTGACACTATTGTGAAATAAGTGATAGCTTTGAGTTATGACCTAGTTATGTTACCAACTCATGAAGATGGATGAGGAGTGGTTGTGCTTGATGGGTTTGTTCTATGTATCAAGGATGCCTTGATTGGGGGCATAAAAGGTGATGATAGAACTAGTAGAGTGATGGCACATCAATGCTAGCAGTTTCCACCTACCTACTAGTGAGGACACCATTACCTTGGAGGAAGTATGATGGAACTTGAGTCTGCCTATATGAGGGAGCTTGTAGAGTATGATTTGATGCATGTTGAGGAGGCACTAGCTTGGGTTTTAATTGTTGAATGCACAAGATGATTGAGGGGGGTAGTGAATCAATTGTTCATTAAAACATAAAAACCCTCATTAACATTTAGATCCTTATTAGCCTTTAATGTGTTAAATTAATTTAACATGAAAGTAAATAATAGAAATAGAAACACATCAACATGATACTAAACATAACACCAAATTTACATGGAAAACCAAAGAAGAGAAAAACCATGGTGAGGATTAGCTCACAAAAATTCACTTCACACACACTTCACACACTTATCCTCCATAAATTCGCCACTCATATATACCATCCAAAACCTTGAAAATAATATCCAAGGTTGACTATGCACCTCAAACATACAAATTCAAAATAGGTTGGTACCAAAACATTCTTGCAATGGAGAAGAATGAATTTTAAACACATCACACCTTCTCAAACCCAAATCTATATATGCATGCTATGCCACACTTCCACAAACATTGAAACACATTTACAATTAGTGTAAACACCCAAGTTCGGTCAAATTTGTTTTAACACCATTAAAAATTTAAGTGCATGCTTCCTTTGATCTAAGGATGAATTACAGACCAAACATGCAACACTTAAACACAATCTAGAATATTCCATCAACACCCTGAAATCCAAAATTTCCTTCGTGACAACATTCACCTGAAACATATATTCATTATGTACAACTAGTTAACCTTCCACACCCTGCAACTTATGAATCCAACCTTGCAGAGAACCAAACCTTAAACAATTCTGAATGAAGATAGATATAGACATTGTAGACACATCTCTAGATCAGCAAGACCAGAAACCAAAACACAGAGAAATGCAAACCAAAACCATTTCTCCCAAACAACACTACTTTCACAGTTCTCACATAGGTGAACACATTTTCTTGTATAGAAAAATATAGAACAAGAAAATCTAGATATAACACCTCTGAACACCTCTAATAAAAATATCTAAACTAGTCAAGCATATATTCAATACCAAAAAAAATGTGGATCAAGAACTAAAACACTACTTTGCCACACTGAACTCAGTAGTATTCAAAATATTTCTAAAGCACTTGGAAACCAAGCATGACAAACACTGTCTCATCATTTGTAACACTTTCACAACATCTATAGTAATCTACAACACATCAAACAAGCTTTCATAACTATACATGAGTAATACATCAATGAAAACACCAACATATTGTGTTGACATCTACACCAACAACTCCAGACACATCATTAATACTAGGAGCATACCAACTCAACTTACTTCCTCTAAGGTTGACATCAATGCAAAAACACTCTATTGACATCAATGATAACACAATATTCCAAAAATCTCCCCCTTTTTCATTGATGGCAACACATGATATGAAAAATCATCAACAACAAAAACAACAACTCTAATCACCAACACATATTTCACAATAGTGCACACTGCTCCCCTTAAATAAGCATTTATTCTTTACAAAAATTTCCCTTTCTCCCCTATCTTCATATGGTTTTTAAGCTCACTCTCTCCCCCTTTGACATCAATTGCAAAGGACAACACATAGTTTCTTTTATTCCTCCTTTGTCATTACTTGCATATACCTACTCTCTGCCAAAGGAAAAACCTGTAAGGGACAACAATTGCACTAAATTTCTTTGATAGATCTTCAAAGGAAAACACCAACAACCAAATTATTTTCTATCATTGCACCAATTAGCAACCATTGCTACCTAATCCCCTTGAGAGGTAGCCTCCAACATCAATCCCAAATAGGGAATGAATCTTGAAATCCATTGGACTGATGCATAGACTTATGCATTTAATTGAAAGGGGGGGAATAACCCCTAACTTCTCCCAGAGATACTCAAATGTATCTTTAGGAAGAGCCTTAGTGAAGATATCAACAACCTAATCCATTATAGGGACATATTCTAGCTTCACTTAATTTTTTGCAACCTTCTCTCTCAAAAAGTGATATTGGATTGAGATATGTTTTTTCCTTGAATGCATTACTAGATTCTTTGAAATTTTGAAAGATCTTGTATTCTCACAAAATATAGAAATTGGTTCATCATATACCACTCTAATATCCTTCAAAGTCTATTTCGTCCAAAACACATGTGTGTAGCAAGATGTTGCAACACTATATTCTACTTTTGTAGTAGATAATGACACTAAATCTTTATTTTTTCTTAGCCATGATACCAACCTACTTCCAATAAACAAAGATAGAGAGAGAGAGATTATGAAGATGGATACATAGATAGAGAGAGGGTGAGGAGAGATGGAAAGAGGGGGAAGAGAGAGAGGTAGGTAGATAGAGGAGGGTAGGTAGAGAGGGAGAGGAGAGAGAGAGATGAAATATAGAAAGAGGGGGGAGGGAGAGAGAGAGGGAGGAATAGATATGTAGGGAAAGTTGAGATAGAGAGAGTAGAGAGAGGGAGAGAAGAGAGAGGTGGCAGGTAGAGAGGGAGATGGGAGAGATGGGGAGATGAGAGGTAAAAAGAGGGGGGAAATAGAGGGAGGGATATAGATGTAGGGAGAGAGTTGAGATAGAGAGAGAGTAGAGAAGGAAAGAGAGAGTTGAAGGGAGGTAGAAGTGATAGATAGAAGTAGAGAGAGAAGGATGAAGGTGGAGAGATTGAGAGAGGGAAGGAAGAAGATAGAAAGAGGTATAGAGGGATGGGTAGGTAGATAGAAGTAGAGAGGGAAATAGAGATGTAGGGAGAGGTAGTGATGGAGAGAGAGGTGAGAGAGATAGCAATAAAGAGAGAGGGAGGGGAGATAGAGAGAAGAGAGGAAAGGAGAGATATAGGGAGAGGTGGGGATAGAGAGAGAGATAGGGATGGAGAGAGAGGTGAGAGAGATTCATAGAGAGAGAGGTAAGTAGAGAGAGGGAGGGGGAGAAAGAGAGAAGTAGAGAGGGAAGGAGAGATGGAAGGAGATGGAGGGAGGGAGAGGGAGGTGATATAGAGAAAGAGGGGAGGGATGGAGGCATATGTAGGGAGAAAGGTGAGATAGAGAGAAAAAGAGTAGAGATTAGAGAGATAGAGGTAAGGAGGAAGGTAGAGAGATTGAGAGAGGGGAGGGAGGGGGAGAGAAAGAGGTATATAGGGGTAGGTTAGATAGAGATATGTGGAGAGAAAAGGTTGGTGGAATAAAGAGATAGAAATGAGGGAGGGAGAGCTAAAGAGGGGTAGTTGAGATAGATAGGAGAGATAGGTAGGTAGAGAGAAGGCGATGAGAGATAGAAAAAGGGGGGAGGGAGAGAGATACGAGACATATAAATAGAGGGAGGGAGGGAAAGAAACTGAGATATATTAAGAGGGAGGGAGGGAGGGAAAGGTAGGGAGAGATCTCATTGAGATAGAGAGAGTAGAGAGGGAAGGAGAGATATAGAGAGATGTGATATAGAGATGTAATAGAGAGAGAAGTAGAGATGGAAGAAGGTGGAGAGATTGAGAGAGGAGATAAGGAGAGAGAGAGAGAGAAATAGGTATAAAGGGATAGGTAGGTAGAGAAAATTAGAGAAGGAAGGAGAGATAAAGGGAGAGATAGGGATGGAGAGAGAGATGAGAGACAAATAAAGATAGGTAGGTAGAGAGAGAGAGAGGGAGTGGGAGATAAAGATAAGTACAAAGGGAGGGAGAGAGGGAAGAAGAGGTAGGGAGGGAGGGAGAGAAAGGTGATAGAGAAGTGAGAGAGAGAGGAGGGAGGAATAAGTAGAGAGAGAGAGAAGAAGGGAGCACGAGATATAGATGGGAGAGAGAGGGAAGGAGGGATGGGAAGGGATAGAGATAGGTGAGATAGAGAGTAGGGAGATATATAGAGATAGAATGAGAGGGAGGGAGAGAGAAATTTAGAGAGGGAGGGAGGGAGATATAGATTATAGAGGGAAGGAGAGAGAGATGGACATGTAGTGAGGTAGTTCTTGAGCTCAAGGGAGAGAGTTAGATAAAGGGATGGAGATAGTGAGAGAGAATTCTAGACAATAAGAGTTGAAAATGAGTGAGATATATATATAGAGAGAGATTATACAACTTGTTGATTACTTAAATTTGACCTCCTGATTACTGAAATTTGACATGTTGATTACTGAAATTTGACTAGTCTAAAAAATTATAAGATTTTCCAAAAACTAGGATTTGTATTATAAATCCAAGAGTTTAAAAACCACTCTCAAACATCCTAAAACTAAATACATAAAATATAACTTAAACTATAAGAAAGTAAATGTCCATATGTGTCTATCAACTTATACTTTTTCTAGCATTGCAAAAATTCATGCTTCACAAAAATGTTTATTTCATGTATATAGTTTCTCTAGTAGAGAAAGAGAAAGGGAAAGAGTTCAAAAAAAAACATTGCAAAAATTCATGCTTCACATTTAGCAAGCACTAAATTTGGCACTAGCCAAATGGAGCACTTCATTTGATGAGCACCAAATTTGGCACTAGCCAAATGGAGCTTACTTCATTTGATGAGTTCCAAATTTGATGCTAGCCAAATGGAGCATTTCATTTGACAAGTGCCAAATTTGGTGCTCACCAAATAGAGCACTTCATTTGGATAGCATGAAATGGAGCACTTTTCCAAATGATGAACTTCATTTGGCTAGCACAAAATTTTGTGCTTGCCAAATGGGTTGCATTGGAAAATACCAATCCAAAAGGGTTGGATTTTTCCTTGGGCATCCAACCCAAATGGTTGGATTACCATTTCATGCCAAGGATGTCATTTTTTGAAAGGGTAACAAAATTTCACACATTTTTGCTCGTACTAACTGCCAAGTTTGCATGTCTTTCAATACAATTTTATTAAAAAATTTGTGATGATGTTAGGCTCTCTCTTACCTATATAACCATATAGTTTTTTAACATTTTTATTATGTAAATGTTTTCATTTGGATAACTTCTCTTGTTAATGCCTCCATTTTTTGTCAAAAACCAACATGTTCTATTTTTAGTATAGATTTTTACTTGTTCATCGAATTTTGAAACAAATTACTTTTTTATAAACTAGACTCCATTCTACCTGTAATGAAAAAAATGATTTTCAATTAGTTTTCAAATTTTTTATGGGGAGAGCATGCTCAAATTTCAACTTTTCAGGATGTGTCCACTTTGAAAACTTGTAAAATATTATATATTCATTAAAAAATTAGCCAAAAGATCCAGGGTAAACTACATGGTGTTAGCTAATATCTCACTATTAAAATTTTTTAAATTCTAAAAAAAAGGTATCGAAAAAGGATGGTCACAACAGACACTCTACTATTTTCTTTTTTGAGAAAAATAGAACCACTTTTGGTGACCCCCCTTTTTGAAACCCTTAATCTTCATTATTTTTTAAAAAAATTATCTTGGAAACTAGATTCATAGCATTACAACTCTTGTTCTTGTTGCATCTTCAAATTTTGAGTGTAACTATCTTCATTTTCTCGTGAACATCAAACTTTGTTGGTTTTAAAAAAAAGTGTTATTTTAAGAGCCATTTTTGTGTCACAACTTAGTGCACTTACCCTATATGAGACTGGAAATGACAAACCTTTTGTGAATAATTGCATCATAGATGCGATAGAAAAAACCGTTTGCACTATTGTATAAACATCTCTAAATTCTTAAAACCACTGAACTAAAAGTTTAGAATTTGACTCTAAATACTCAAGGAACCTACATAACAACGATACATATAAAAGAAAGCATTTTTTTTAGTTGATACAAAATGGCTCTTGAACTATGAATTCCCTTTTATCACCAAATAAATTAAAAGGAACTACCATTTCTAAAAAGATATGTGAAGCTACAACACCATGAATTTATGTCTTGATGACAATTGCTTTGTATTAATTTTCAAAGGGAAATGAGAATTCTAAAAATATAATTTGAAGTCATTTCTTCTAGGATTTTGAACAATTACATTATAAGTAATGCTCAAGAATTTAAGACTATATTTTACATCATAATGCTACACGACTTAAAAACATTCGTATATGAAATATTTTTTTCTCTGCACGACTTGAATTTGTTAATGATGAAAATGATCAATGTCGGTTGAAGAAATCCCTTTAAAATAGAGACATGGGTGGGTGCATGAAGTTGGTCACACTTTTGTGGCCAAATGGGAAAAAAAATTGGAAAGACATAACGCCCTCGCGTTAGAACGCGAGCACGTTATGTGATTTTAAAAGAAAAAAAAGTGAAATGTTTATCATTTTCTTTTTATTGTTTCTCAGCTCTGCCCATGGCCAAAAACCCTCACTTTCACACTCGCGTTCTAGGAGGAAGTATTTCTACAAATTTCATCAAGAACAGTTGGATTTTGTTTTCAAATATGGCACCACGACGACGAAGAGATGCGGGAGGTAAGTATTGTTTACTATTTGTTTTGAATTTGTTAGTTTGAAATTGATTTTGTTTGTTTTAGGTTAGATTTGATTTTTTTTTTAATTTTTAGGAAATCCTACAAATCCTCAACAACAAAATCTTAAAAAAAATCAACCTCAACAACAAAATCAACCTCCCCCAGCATTCTCTCAATTCCCTCTTGGCACTCAAGAAAATTTGTGTGAAATTGAGAACAATAGAAAACAACTTGATGATCTTATCAGTAGATTGAGTGATCCAAATGCTTCAACCACAGAAAGAATGCTTCTAGGAAATTCATTGAAAGACATGTTAAAAAATGTAGATGCAATCACCCAACAAATATCTGGATGGCAAGATAGGAGGCAGACAACCAGGGCATATTATGTAGACAAATTATCATATAAACAAGTAAAAGATTTAAAAATTACTAAGGTGATTTGTGCTCTGTTGGTGACTCTAAAACAAATCAAAATCACCCTCAATGCAAGAAGGTTTCTATTCATTGGGTACCTACGAATTAAGAACATTTTATGAAAAGATAGTATGGTCTTTGATTACCCACCATACAATAATTGCTTAAGTCCCCCAGTATTTTCTTGAAAACTATCTGATGATTTGTATTGAACCAAATCCAAATTATTTTGATGAGGAGTTCAGGGGGAAAGGTGGGGTCAATCATGATAGGCAGGTGGACAACGAACCCTACAGCGAGGAGATGACCTCGCTAGAGCCGCCTCGACAGATTGTGATCCCTATGGGTGCGAGAGAGAGTGTTGACATAAAGACATTGTGGTGATCACAACTTTGACCCGTAGTCATCCATCACACTAGCCCTATTGTATAGCGCCATCTAGGAGAGTCTTCAGGTGCTGGCCTTCGAACCCATGTGTGTCAATCTTGCGGGGTGACTTGTTCGTATGACCCTACCAGCACTCAAGAGGGTGCTACGCAGGATCCATACACTACTATGCAGCTTGATCCATATGCATCTATGGGGATGGAGAGGATGGCTTAAATTTTGCATGATGCATATGGCATTGACACTCAGGTAAAATTCAACATGTTCATTGAATTTAATTTATTAAATTTTGATTGTGAAATGGAAGATTAACTAATTTAGTTTTATTATTTTAATAAAATTGCAGGGTCACAGTGTAGAGACTGGATACACCAGTCATCCACCTACTTAATTTTGTAGTACACCTATCGGTGGGGTATGTAAAGTTAGTAAACAATTATAAATTTATTGCATGTGTTAATAGCATTGTTTTATGAATGGTATTTTAATATGTGATTTTGGATGTTGAATAGGGTACTGTTGGAGGTTTCAAGGAAACACCTCTAAGTGCCAATAGATTTGATCAAACATTCACAGAGGTAATATATAATTTAAAGAGAACTTAAATAATGGATTCTAAGTTTAATAGATTTGTGTAGTTTATATTCATATTGTTGGTTACGTTGCATTACACATCATTCAAACTCAAAGCATTACTTCAAATTTGATAACTAATAATAAAAAATATATCTGTTTAATACTTGTACTCAAAATTTTGTTCATTAGATCTCATACATTATAAGTCATCACATGGATCGCTATTGTAACCTTTTTGTGATTGAATAATTTGTTGTTTTATTTTTAGATGTTGGTGACAAAAACACCGCCAAACATTACGAGGGCAATGGATATTGGTGTTTCCTTCGCTATACAATCCTCGATGGCTCTGATAGGGGAGGTATGAGGCAAATTACTAAATTTCAATTTACATTCATTGTTATAGATGAACTAGTTCTAGTGAAAAATCAAACCATTATTGATTCATAGTTTAATTCCTATTTGGATGGTTTATACAGGGCTTGAGCATGCTTGAGCATCAGCATGCAAATATTTCCATCGAGGAGAGTGATCGTGAGATGGCCGTAAGTGATTATTTTGTTAAATATATTAATTTTTATAATGTAATTTCTATATATTAATGTCTTTACTTCTTATTATGGTTGAAACTTCACAGAGCTAAACACTAGGAGAACGTAAGAGCACTTCTCAAGCATATAGTAGAAATGAGTGATAGACTTGTCGCCATCGGATCACCAAACAAAGGGAAAGAATTTATTTCCAGAGCATGGAGAGAAATGAATTTTGATTCCAGAGCCCTTTGTTGTATGCCTAGACATGGCAATTTTGTACATATTTTGTATTGGATATATTTGACATTGTATGCCTATATGGCATTCTTGTAAGCCTATATGGTATTTTGTAACTATATTTTATATATTTTATACTTATATTGACATATATTGATGTATGCATACATGGCTATTTGGTTAATACAATTTTTTTTATCGATGGTGTCCATATTCACATGTTATAAATTCATGGTTCAATAGATATGAGTTATGTGTATTCAAGTGTATATTTTACAACGTACGTGTATTCATTGTGACTTACGTGTGTTCCAATGTATACTTTGCGACTTATGCATTTTCATGCGTATACTTTGTATTCGTGCATATACTTTGTATTAA
Source organism: Sequoia sempervirens (assembly GCA_007258455.2). Taxonomy (NCBI): domain Eukaryota; kingdom Viridiplantae; phylum Streptophyta; class Pinopsida; order Cupressales; family Cupressaceae; genus Sequoia; species Sequoia sempervirens. The sequence goes on from VDFB02193867.1 coordinate 403,828,579, forward strand.
GTTGTGTATACCATGTATTTGTGTGTATACTTCAAGGCATATGTGTTTGTGACTACTTGTGCTTCCCTTATTCATATGTACATGCTTGAATTATTCATGTGTATACTTATTAATTGGTTAGCCATAGCATTGATCATTGCTACCCTTCATGGTTTGTCTTGAATAAATTAATTGATTGATGATAAACAACTTTATCTAAAAGAAAAAAAAAATGTTTTCAATTGGTATTTTATGAAATGATTGATAAAAAAATTCCAATATATTTAATCCTTTGATTGGAACAACTCAATTAAGCAAAAGATATGTATAATACTTTTCCTTTTAGATTAGCAGTGCATGGAAGTTTCAAAAAGTATCCTTGATATTACAAAAAGATATATGTTTATACACTTCAATTGTGCACTCACTCTTTGGTTCTTTGAAAGAAAAATTTGCCTATGCCATTGTTACACTGCACAGGTAAATTAGATTTTGTATTGTGGAGCTATATTAAGCTACCACTCTCAAGACCAATGTAACAATGATACAAAATAATGTTTGAGACTACAAGAAGACATCAAAATGGCTAGTGTACTAAACAAATTCTTATGATTTATGAAGAATGCTAATAACTCTACTTAGTTGGCTTCTTTTTTCAAAATCATACAAATTGAACCCTAGCATAAATAGACTCTGTATATCAAGCTACCACAATTCAAGTTTCAATGATGAATATTTATGATGCATGTTTTAAATGACAATCAAGTTTATGGTGCTTTTGTTGTTTATATGATGTTATGTGATATTCTAATCCTAATGCATGCTTCTAGACTGCATATATATTTATATTTTGTTTTTATATGATTTTTGTAACAACGAACCCAAAACGAACTAAACCCCCCTCCAAAAAGATTTGGCCTAACCGATGAACCGAACCCCAAACCTAAACCCGAACCTCAAAACCTATTCCAACGCTCTTCATTTTTCCTACAAAAACTTAATTGACCACCAAATTATGCTACCTCTTCACTTTACCCACTTTTACTCCCTCAAACATCTCTTTTTCATTCAAAACCCCTGTTTTCCCAACTAGGGCATCATGCCATAACATACTTTTGACCTCCCATGTCCTTGCAAACCTTTTAAACATATCAAACTCCTCAACCTCACCCTATTTCCAACCTATTCTAACTTATTTTCAAGCAATTTCTTCTTTTCACCTCTTTTATGCTTGCTTTTAAGGGGCCTCAGTTTTGAATTTTGAACATACGCAGCGTTAGTAATCACTTCCAATGTTTTTACCAATGCTATTTTCGTATTCATACTCCCTATCCTACTTATATCAAGCCCATATAAATGAGACATAGCCTGAACAATAGATGGAATGGCCTATTTCAACATATTACACTCGAACCCTAAGGGATCGATCTGGTTGAACGTAGCTCAAAGCGATTCTATGTGTTTGGGTGCGAAAGAGGACCATGCCTAGCATAAACATACCTATTCAAACACATTGGAATAATTTATTTGGTCACATGAGTTGTTAAACAAAAGTTGCACCACTTTGCAACTTTCCACTGCTTCCATTTGACACTTTTTCCATCAACTAAAAATTTGACACCACAGGAAAACCACTCTGAGATAACAAAAATTGAGAGAGGTTATTGTAGAGGGGCCCAACACAATCCCATAGGATCAGACAAGAAGTTTCTAAGCATTATGGTATTCGAGTAATAGCATGCTGAAGTTTGCAACTATTTTGCACTTTGGACCCTTAAGGGATCAATCCAGTTGAACGTAGCTCAGAGTGATTCCCCGTGTTTGGGTGTGAAAGAGGACCACGCCTAGTGTAAACATACCTATTTGGATGCATTGGAACAATTTGTTTGGTCACACAAGTTGCAAAACGAAAGTTGCACCACTTTGCAACTTTCCACTGCTTCCATTTGACAATTTTTTCATCAACTGAAATTTGGACACCACAGGAAAACCACTCCGAGATAACAAAAACCGAGAGAGGTTATTGCAGAGGGGCCCAACACAATCCCATAGGATTAGACAAGAAATTTTTAAGCATCACGGTATCCGAGTAACATGCTGAAGTTTGTAGCCATTTTGCACTTTGGACCCTTAAAGGATCAATCCAGTTGAATGTAGCTCAGAGCGATTCCGCATGTTTGGGTGCGAAAGAGAACCATGCTTAGTGTAAAAATACCTATTCATATGCATTGGAATAGTTTGTTTGGTCACACGAGTTGTAAAACGAAAGTTGCACCACTTTGCAACTTTCTATTGCTTCCATTTGACACTTTTTCCATCAACTGAGAACTAGACACCATAGGAAAACCACTTCGAGATAACAAAAACGAACAGAGGTTATTGCAGAGGGGCCCAATATGATCCCATAGGATCAGATGAGAAGTTTTTAAGCATCACAGTATCTGAGTAATAACATGTTGAAGTTTGCAACAATTTTGCACTTTGGACCTTTAAGGGATCGATCCGGTTGAACGTAGCTCAGAGCTATTTCGTGTGTTTGGGTGAAAAAGAGGACCATGCTTAGCATAAACATACCTATTTGGATGTGTTGGAATAGTTTGTTTGGTCACATGAGTTGCAAAAAAAAAATTGCACCACTTTGCAACTTTCTGCTGCTTCTATTTGACACTTTTTCCATCAACTGAAAACTAGACACCACAAGAAAACCACTTCGAGATAAAAAAAAATGAGAGAGGTTATTCTAGAGGGGCCCAAAAAAATCCCATAGGATCATATGAGAATTTTCTAAGCGTCACAGTATCTGAGTAGCAACATGCTGAAGTTTGCAACCATTTTGCATTTTGGACCCTTAAAGGATCGATCTAGTTGAACGTAGCTTGGAGTGATTCCGCCTGTTTGGGTGTGAAAGAAGACCATACCTAGCATAAACATACCTATTCAAACGCATTGGCATAGTCTGTTTGGTCACACGAATTGCAAAATAAAAGTTGCACCACTTTGCAACTTTCCACTACTTGCATTTGACACTTTTTCCATCAACTGAAAATTGGAAACCATGAGAAAACCACTCTAAGATAACAAAAACCGAGAGATGTTATTGTATAAGGCCCCAACACGATCCCATAGATTCAGACAGATATTTCGTAAGCACCATGGTATCCGAGTAATACCCCGTCAAAGATTGCTACCATTTTACACTTTGGGATTTGATGTTTCATTGAACTGTACGATTCCATACAGGGTGATTGTGCATTTTTTTTTATGGAATTTCTTGGGAAGCAGACTTAACTATGTTTTAGTTTTAGTTTGGTTGGATTTCAAGTGATTTTGTGCATTTTAGAAGCTAATTACTGAGGATCAGTTTGTATACCCTGTTTTAAGGGTTTTGAGTGCATTAAAATGTCATATTAAGCCTTTCACCCACTGTATGCTTCTATAACTTGATGGAAAGGCTTAGTTATGGTTATACAACATGTGTGCATAGTTTTTTGCACAAGGGAGGTGAGTGGATGGTTTTTAGGTGATGCCCTAGATGTCAAATGGTGCATTTTTTAGTGGAAAATGGTGGTTTACTGCTAGGGTTTGAAGAAATATTTGGGGGCAATGATAGCTCTTGATATTTTAAGCTTGTGCAGACCATTTTGAACATTTTTTAGGCTTTGGTTGGTTGTGGGAAGTTTCGAGTATGGGTTTTCAACAAACCCTTTCCTAATTTATAGTCTCCAAATCTCATCAAATGGGCTTATCTTTTAGAGAAGGTCATCCAATGGCCAACCAAACATCAATCAAGATTTAACATAGACCCTAAGACAAATTCCCAAGAGATCATACCATGTTTCTTTGTACCATCATTAAGATCCAATAGACCACCTTGCATAAAGGCTACTAAATTAGCCCTATTTACAAAGAGACGACCTTTTAAACACTAGATCTTCACTCAAACTCCTGAAACAATAGTATGTTATGTTTCAAAACCTCCAATTCCATGTTTTTTTTTCTGGGTCCAAGACATCTACACCCCTAATACACCAAACCCTCTATTTCAAGCAAAATACTTATGGTTTTAATGAAACTCCTATCTCACGCACTCGCCATACCCAAACAAAGAACCAAACACACTTACTAGACCCTGCACATGGTGAATAATATATTGCATGGACAATCCTTCCCAAATTTTGTCAAAACACAACCTGAAACCCTCATTTTCATCATGAAAATACCTTGCTGTAGCTCTAGAACATCATCCCAAACACCCAACCTTGACTCCACAACATTATAATCAGGTTATGAATGTATTTTACAAGTTAGAGGACCCATTCCAAAAGTTACAATAGGCAGAAAAAGTGGAATGGGTCGAATTACATCATGAAACCCTTCAATCCAAGAGCACTGTGAAAGTAGGTAGCAACAATAAAAACAATATAACCTTCTTGCCCCTCCTAAAGTTTGGACCACATCCATTACCTCCACATAAAACTCAACATCCTTAGTCTTCTTGGTTCCCATGCCTTGATATGGTTATGCAAATGAAAATGAAGCAAAGTAATCATCTCCTTCTACGTTGGCTGGAATAATGCATGCTTAATTTTTTGATACATGATATCAACTCCCTCTTTTGCTCTCATGGTTGAATATTGAAATCCAGTATGGTGGGCCTCCAAAGTTCCAGTCATCTTTATTCCTCTTCCACCAAATGCTAGCTTGATCCACATGTCTGCTAGCCTAATTTCCTTTGTTTTTGAAAGCCGAAGTTTCTCCCGAGTCACCAATGTTGCTCTCTTTTCCTTTTCAAACTCTTTCATTGCTACAAATTGTCTCTTGGATTTAATCATATGTACCACATGGTTAATGTGCTTTGAATCCTTTCATCTAAAGGAAATTTCCTTTACATAAATACTACTAGGGAATTTCAATGTTGCCACTATAGTTGGTATTAAAGCCGCTACCTACAACATGAAGAGTGATTCTCATTCCTCTTCTACATTAGAGGGTTCATATCCTTGATCTGACCCTTCCGAATTATCAGAATGAAAATTACTGGCAGAGGCTTTGAAAGGAACTCCAAGAAAACCAAGCTCTCTAAATGGTATATCAAACTCTAGTTGAAAATATTTTAGATGAGGCTGCTCCCATGGCTCTCTTACTCGCTTGACAAATCCTTGAAACTATGTATTGATTTTATTTTTCCTATCCCTCTCTTGTTCGTCCTCAATTTCATCAAGTTCATTGATGCAATTGGGTGAGGTCTTGCAATACAACTAATCAAAAATTCAACAACCAACTAGGTATTAGATCATCAAGTTCTCCATTTCACTCTTTCTCAACCAAATCACACTATTCCCTTATAGCATAGGAAACCCACTAAATCGGGTACAAATTCTCAACCACACACTTCCAATTCACAACCTAACTCAATTCAGGGATCCATTATTGATATTTTTAACATATCAACACAACTCCATAAGTTTCTTTGTAACAACTCCTTCAAAACTTGAAATTTCACTCTTTGTAGGCCTCAATTAAGCCACTTTTACAGAGGGTCTATACTCTAAAATTATCCAAACCTTACAAACTCTTCAGGAAGTAATTCTAAGGTGTCAAAACCTCAAAATACATAATCAGATTTCAGTTATACAACCGTACAATGCGTAAACCACAAAACCCTCTATTGTAGCCTAAACCCTAGGGGTTTATTGGAAATGATACTTCCAAAGCTAACCACAACCTAAAAATTACTCAAATTTTTTTGTGATACCATGCAAAAGCTCAAACAATCATAAAATAACGCTGCCCTACACAAAAACACAATTTGACTCTTCAAAACCACCATTTTTCTTAAAGAAAACTCACTTTTACACACATGGGTTTCACACCCATCTCAATTTCAGACCTTCCCAACACTAACACATAATTCCCACACTTTAATAATGTTAGTTCATACCCATTCCTCAAGTTATAGAAGCTACAAAAAGAGGAATGGGTCAAAAGCCATTTTTATTGACTCAAAATCTTCAAATGTACAAGTTCAAGTTGATTTTAGTAAATTGATGATAAAATGCACAAAACGTTATGGAAAACCTTCTAAATGGATTGAAAAGAAAGGTAACTCCATATAATATGAAAATATCAACAAATTTAGATAAACTAATTGAAATACAAGCCATATTATCTACTACTACAATTGAAAATACAGAAAATTCTGGAAAATTCTAAGTTTTTATTGCTTTTGCTTCTTCAAATCACAAAATCCAACCTTCAATTTGAGTTCTCCATGTTTTTAAACTCTTTCCCACCAATTAAAAAATAATTCACCTTCTTAACTGACCTTTGAACTGGTTTGACTCTTCACATTCCCTCCATAATGCAAATTTTGCAATTTTACGTTTTGCAAATTTTGCACAATTTTGCAATTTTTAAACATTTTGCACTTTTTGAAAAACCCAGCCTCCTAAACACCTAATACAGCTCAAATATGACTAAATACATAATAGAATGGTCTCATAGACCTTATTTTAATACAAAACTCAAAATCCTATATTCTACTCCTTATTTGCCTTGACGAACAAAACCTACTGAATGGTGCTCCTGCATCAATCATACATTGACCTTCTTGCCCCTCCTAAAGTTTGGACCACATCCATTACCTCCACATAAAACTGGGCATCCTTGGTCTTCTTGGTTTCCATGCCTTGATATGCTTATGCAAATGAAAATGAAGCAAAGTAATCATCTCCTTCTCCACTGGTTGGAAGAATGCATGCTTAATATTTTGATACATGATATCAGCTTTTTCATCTACTCTCATGGTTGAATACCAAAATATAGTATAGTGGGCCTCCAGAGTTCTAGTCATCTTTCTTCCCCTTCTACCAAATGCTGATCTGATCCACACATCTGCCAACCTAATTGACTTTGTTTTTGAAAGATGAAGTTTCTCTTGAATCACTAGTGTAGCTCTCTCTGCCTTTTCAGACTCTTTCATTGCTACAGATTGTCTCTGGGATTTAATCATTTGTACCACATGGTTGATGTCATTTGAATCCTTGCATCTAAAGGAAAATTCCTCAACATAAATACTACTAGGGAATTTCAATGTTACCATTGTAGTTGGTATTAAAGCCAGTAACTGCAACATTGAAAATTATCCTTATATAAGAATTCCCTCCATCTTGTTGGCTTGTAACACTCTTGATGGTGGCTACATGAAATTTGATTATGATTCCTCTTCTACATTAGAGGGAACTAATATGTTCTGACTCTTTTGAATTATTATAATTAGAATCACTAGCTTCCATATTCAAAAATTCCCAACCACCATCTTCAATAAATTGGCCACCAGTTCAAGTTCATTCTGCTTTCATAATACTTTATATCCATGGAGTTCAACCATTCCTTCATGCCATCAAGTGAAGATTGAGGAATGGTGTCAATGTGGAGTACATCCCACTTGAAGTCTTTAAAAATAATAGCCATATCAAATTCATTTTTCCCAAGTCATACTCTCTCAAGGTTAACAATTTCAATCTTGAACTAATAGTGATTACTAAGAAAGGTAATTCCACCAACTCTATCAAACAGTTTACTGTAGGAACAATAAAAGCAGAGGCTTTGAAAGGAACTCCATGAAAACCAAGCTCTCTAAATGGTACATCAAATTCTTAGACCTCATTCTTGCACATTTACAACCAAATTCGAAGATTTTCCTTCAAAAGGCTACAAATTCAAATATTGACATTTTTGTAGCAAGAATGCATTTTTTTGCACATTTGACCACCGAGACTCAAAAACTCACCCTAATACACCTTAAATGGTCTTTATTGACCTTGTTTAGCATAAATAAACACAAAATACCTTAATCTAATCTATTGACCACCTATCAACCTTCAAAAAGTGAAATTTTGCAACTAGGAGACTAGGTGCTCCTGCACAAAAATTACATTGTGTCCAAGCCTTCAAGAGGCTTTAAATCTAGCCTTTACAAATGATTCTACATCTTTCCAATCATGCCTAACTGTTGAGCTTGTAACTAACATGACTTATTACATTATAAATCAATTGACCATGTAATATGACCTTATTCAATTGACAATTTACTCAAAACACAATTTACTAACTTAAAATAATTCCATGAACCAAAGTTATTCAATAAACTTGGTGCCCCTGCACCAAATTTCAATATTTCAATAAATGTCATTACAAGTACAAATCTCATTAAAATTCCTTAGGTACTTTGTTCTCACAGATATTTTACAATGTGACTCATACATTCGAGATTTTCTTATAATGTCGACATCATAGGTTCTCATTTAGAGGTTAATTTCAAATGAGTAACTTGAGACTCCCTCACAAAGCTTCACACACTCTTTTATAATGGCTTCAAATCAGAATTGGGATTTGTCAAGATCATCAAAATAAGGATGCTGCATTGCTTTTTTGGTTGAGATTCTCTTCGATGGCTCAAAAATCAACATTTTCTGCAAGGAGAGACCAATCAAGTTTTACTAGTTTAGTTACAGATGTATGCAAAGTAAAAGAATAAAAAGAAACAGCTCATCCAAAATGGAAATGAAATGAAAATAGATGGAAGGAGCTTACAAATAGGCATGGCAGTCTCTCAACTTAGTCACTCTTGGTCATACATCTTCACTGCGAGTTCCAAGATACCTATTGCACACAACACCTCTCATGAATCTAGAATATCTTGAAATTCAAGATGCTCCTATAATGTCTACATCATAGGTGCTCATGATAAGGTTAACTTCAAATGAATAACTTGAAAGTCCATCACCAAGCTTCACACACACTTTTTTAATGGCTGAAAATCATAATTGAGGTTTGTCAAGATCATCAAAATAGGGATGTTGCATTGCTTTTATGCCTGAGATTCTCTTGGATGGCTCATAAATCTGCATTTTCTACAAGGGGACACCAATCAATGTTTACCGGGTTACTTACAGATACACAAAGTAAAATAAGATGATAGCATTAGCATCAAGAAAATTAACGTGGATAAAAGTATAAATTAATAAGAACCATTGTGCATATACTTACAAATTAATCCAATGAACCATCCAAATCTGCTCTACTCTTTATTGTGTCAAGTATTGCCTCATGGTCAAATTCATAGGCCTTCCAAAAGGTCTTGTTCAAAGGTCTACCCCCATATTTTTTGAAATGAACATTGGATGCCACAACAAGGTTTGAGTAATGAAGAATCTTGCGATGCATGTCAAAGTCCTCAAACAACCAATGTTTAACACTCTTATGTGGGTACCTTCTAAGCCATGTTCCAATAACAACAAATGAGCCTGTAGGGTATTCGATGTTTTCTCCATCTATAATTGAGGCTTCCAATTTATTTTTGGCCTCAATACAATGACACAAGTGATAGTATGTTCCCTCTTCGTTTTCTTCATATGCAATAACTGCATAAACATGACCTGCATTGATATGTGAAGAAAATCACTTGAAATTAGTCAACATCATGAATACAGTACAAAGTAAGATAACAATATGGAATTTCTAAAACGAAGCAAGTAGATATATTACCTAGTTGAACTAAATCTAATACATGGTCAAAGTCGATTGATGATCCCATCTGTGTTAGTTCCAATGCCATATGAGGGAAATATGTGTGAAGTGGGCTAAGATAACTTGTCAACCATTTTTCAACCCACTCCCCTGACTCACAATCATTCCAAGCTTGCATTGTACATGAAGACCAAAAGCATGCCATCTTATGTGTATCAATACTCCATGAACCTGCATTTGAGCTAAGAAAAAAGTGTAGCTCACTCGATCCTATTAGTGTACAACAATCCTCATATGGTACAATGTTAGTATCATCTATCAACCAAAAAAACCTAGACCCATCAAAGCATTACACCACTCGACAATTGATCTTGCATCTGTCAACTGTGAATTGTCTTTATACTTTAACTCTTCTCGTGCTAATGCTCTTTTCATGCATGCTCCTACACCGTCATGATCTCCCTTTCCATGTCCAGCCTCACAAAAGTTCCACATTTTTTGAACACGTGTAGTGAGATGCATCCTGCACAACCAGTAGAACATGCATGCGTTCTTGAATTGTGTTGCACAGTTATCTGGCCATATTATATGCCGACTATATGCTATGCCCCTCTGAGCCAAATGATTGTAGAACATTTGGAAGCAACCTTGCATGAAATATGGAGAATGTGTGCGATCATCACTAATATAAAAGTGATACTCCCTCAATACCTTCCTTTGGTCCTCTATACTATCAGCTACATGAATGAATGCTATGTGCACAAATATCGAAACCTGTGTGGAGTTGTAATATTGTGACTACACCTTACACTGTGGCTGTACAGTGTAGTTCTCTGCAAATTCAACCACTAATACTATGCTACCAAGTGGAAAGGTGTCCTTGCATAGCTTTAATTGCATGTCCAACCATCGGGCTCTATGGGTATGCCTTGCATACTCATAGACTAGATTCTCATGAAACATGGACATAAACTGATACACTAGAATCTTCTCAATAACCAAATCACACATTTTTGGTTGAGACCCATCTTTTGTAGCGTATGACACTGTTTTATACTTCCCAAAATCTACTAGTTTATGTCCCACCTCATATGTGCTTTCCATATGTTGACATACTGGCATTCGTTGCAAGCCACCACAACACTCACATGAACCATCCAAGCATGCTGTCCTGTAGAATATTTGGCCATCCTCTATTTGACATAATATTTTCGATAAGAAATCTCTTGAAGATTTTGGTGGGGCTTCTATGCCACAATCCTATAAAACATCGTTAGTATGCAAATCTAAACATATAGAACGATAAACATCATAATGGTTAGCGAATTCAATATGTAGTCTACAACAACAAGTAGTGCGTGTGTGATTTATCTTGACATAAAAAGGTTTAAGAATTTCAAAAAATCTTTGATAAATACTAATTTGAGGATAAGCATTTTGAAATTTATGAAAAAATTGGGTTTGAGTCGTATCCAAAAAATGCTTTGGATGTGGCTCATGGTTCCAATTACCGATTCTCCTTCTTATGAAATCCCTTTGATTCGGAGACAACCTTGTATTATTCTTCCAATAATCTTCAATTAGTGTTCTCAATGCTTCAATTTTTTTTTTAATCTTTATGTGGCAGTCTTCTCGAGAATTCCCATAATTCATTTGAATCGGTTCCCTCAATTCTTTGCCGCCTTTGAACGGATTTTGATAAATTTTTTCTACTAACTCCCATTTGTTCACTTGTATTTTTAATGAGACGAGATCTCTTTGTTTGATAGCTTACCAAAGTCAATGTTATGACATGTCGAGTGACATTACTATCCTTTAAGCATAAGGTCTTACCCACACTCTCATAAGCATCCATTAGATTCTTCATAATAGTGTTTTCACTTGATGCATTCGATGTTCTCAACCCAAGAATCTTCATGATGTTTCTGTACTTTAAACCCCACATCATTTGAACAAATAGTTGACATCTTGCGGTCTCATTTATCCTTTCAAAGAAGATTTTCAAAATCTTATCAACATATCTTCTACAAGTGCATTATGGAATCTTACCTTCCATGTGCTACAAAATATCCTCATCAATATTAATCCAAAACTTTGGCTTTCTATGCAAAATTCTTGGTGGTGTTCTCTTAGGTACATACATCTCAACATTAGCAATTTCATCAATATTTAATTGAGGTGGGCTAGATTGCATAAATTCAATTGAGGGTGAAATAAAATACATACCTTGAGGTTCACGTGGGGATGATGGCATACCTTGTTCATCAAATTTGAGTGATGATGTACTCTCAACTTCAGATGTGGTGGATGGTGTCCAACCATACTCACTTGTGGTAGATGGTGTCTCTCCATATTCGCTTGTGCTTAATGGTGTCCCTTCGTATTCACTTGCGGTAGAGGGCGTGTCTCCAAATATGGTATCTGCATCTCCCCTAGCATGACTCTTTCGCATTCATGCCCTTTGTGCTGCCAATTTCTTTTCTCTTTTTGATGGTTGAGGTTCCTCTTCAACTGGCTTGTTTTCGTCAATCATTCCCAATTTCTTCTTTTCACAATATTCCCTCATCTATTTTTTCTCTTTATCTTTGAATGCTTGGAGCTAATCATCTATTAGCTTTTTCCTTTTATTATTTTGTTTCTCCGGCATGACGAATAATTTTACTTGTGCAAAAAGTGCTAAGTCAAGTCAAATTAACTAATAGTGAAGAGTTGTAAAAGTCTATTAAAGAGGGAGACCAATGGTCACCTCTTTCAAATGTTAGTTTTCAAAGTTGAAGTGGTTTTTTTTAAGAGGGAAACATTATAAAAGACCATGATAAACTTGAATGGAGGATGATCCTTGGATTTGGTGTCAAACCAAATGAGGAAATGTTGAGTTTTCCTTAACAAAATTGAGCTTTTGGTGACTGAAATTGAGTTTTTGACTTGGGAAGCATTATTTTATGTTAGATTGAGCATGCATAGGGTATTTTAGGCTTGTTTCAACAATTGTCAAGTTTTGGAGTGTTTAGCAAGTGCTACTTTTAATAAAACATAGGGTTTCTAAGCCTAGGGAGAGGGTTTTATGGTTTGGGTGGTAAATGATTGAATCTATACAATCTAATGCTATAATTTGAAGTTTTTATAGATATAAAGTGCTTCCCCAAGGTTTTAGGAGATTTGGACAAGTTTTGAAGGTGGTCCCTTTGTAAAAGTGGGCTAATTTGGGCCCTTAAAAGTGTAGAAAACTTGATAATTTTTGTAGTTTGGTACAAAATAAGCATTGGTGATTGTTGGATATGTTGAAAGGCTCTGTAATGGGTAAAATAAAGGTGTCTAAATGGTCCTAGGTCTATAGAACAACAAATTTGCATAATGAAGCTTATTAAGCAAACCATTGCTAATACTAGTACTTTTAGGCTTAATGAAGGTTTGGTGGTTCAAGGGTGGTTATGGGCATTGAAGGAAGTTGGGACTCCTAATTTGAAAATATATAAAAACATCATACAAGCCCGAATAAAGGGTTCAATGAATTGCTTTTGAGGATTTGGTGCTCTACTCAACACCTAAACTATGGAGTTTCAAGTATTTTTTCTATGTTTTCAGTTTCTTTTTCCTGAGTACAGCCCAGTACAGGCCTCCCATAATTAGAAATTCATAAATAACTATGGTGGCAGGTCTTAACTTGGAATTCAATATATTTTGAGACTCCTTTGGTTGTTTCGGTGAAAGAAAAATTCCATTCTTCCTGATCAGCCTGTACAGACCAGTAGGGTATGAGTTTTACTTTAATTTAAAGATGGAGCCTTTCCTCCTATTATGGTGACCTATGATTCAGAGGAAAGGCCTGTAATATGTTTTTTTCAAGTTTTCAAGTTTCTTTTAATAGTGGTAAGGCATCTATAGTGCTGGTGATGTTATCATAGGCTGAGAATGTGAGTTTTTGGCATGAAAAGGAGGAACCAAAGTGGTGTTTTTGAGATCTAATGAGGCTAAAGGCCTAGTGAAGGTTTATTTTGTTTTTTCAAACCCTGAAAAACTTGTTTGATGCTTTGGTGGGGCTTGGAAGTCCTTGGAGTTTTGAAATATAGAAAACCCTAGATATTTATGAGCAAATTGAGGATTTTTGTATTGGAAACCTATTTGAGCATGCAAGGTCCTAAAACCTGTAAAATCTTTTGTTTTGAGACCTAAGTAAAGACTTTTTTTGGATTTTGGGGTCTTCTGAGAAGTGAGAAGGTTGTGTGGGGAATTATACCCAATTGAGCTACTTTGATATGCTACAACCTGAACAATGTGAATTTGTTGAAAGAATAGGTCCTGATGAAATTGTAAATTGTAAATTTGTTTGTAGATTGGAGTTGTGTGTTTGTGTGTTGCAGGCCTCCTCCTACTGCATTAGGAGTATATTCCAATTTTTTAGAGACATGTATGGAAAATCTGGTAGCATAGACAAGGCAATCAACTGGTTTGTATAACTGTTTGAAAAAATACCTCAATGAAAGCTTTGGAAGCATACACAAAGAAACTCAACTGTTAAATTTAAAAAAATGCCTCAAAGAGATGTGGTTTAAGAATGTAATAGGAAAGTGTATAGAATTGTGTAATTTAAAATGTCCATTGACAACCTAAGGTTGTAACATGACAAAAAAACAATTTGATCAACATGGAATAAGAAAAACAACAAAAATAGAAGCAAGCCATAATAGAATGAAAAAAAATGTACAAAGACTTCACATACCTAAAAAACCAAAGTTTTAAATGGAGTTCTACCCAACTATGTAGCCTTTACTTCTTCTTTCCTCAAACTCCTCAAAAATTTGACTTTTTCAAATGCTTGTTCCCGTCCAAACTTCAATTGTATATCAGTTATCACTGTAATTCAAACTTGAATTGATATTATATGCCTTTCAACGCGAAAAATCTGGTATTTCATGCAAATGTGATGGAAAGATCATGAAAAAGGTGGTGGAATCTAAAAATCATGCATGCACACTTCACTCACTCACCAAAAAGCTACTTTTTGTCAAAGCACACGCAAAACCAAGAGAATATGCAGAATTTGGGCTGACATCACGTGTATATTGTGTTTTTTTACCATTTTTAGTGCAAGACAAAATGCGCTCGCGTTATAACGTGAGCACGTTATTTTTCGCTAAAACAACCATGTCTCTACTTATTCATAACGCGCTCGTGTTATAATAAAGTTAGTTTTTTTAAAGATTTATAGGGTAGAGGGTTAAGGGAAGAGGGGAGAGAGATACCTAAGATAGGGAGAGACTTGAGAGAGAAAGAGG
>VDFB02193867.1:403843464-403882592 GCA_007258455.2 Sequoia sempervirens
CCTATCATAGTCTTGCTCTGGCTCAGAGAAGAAGGTATAGAAAGATTTGGTTGGAAGGTGATTCTCTAAAAATTATTAATAATTTGAAGAATTTATCTCCTACGTCTTGGACAATTGAGGCCTTGATCAAGGATTCCATTGAAATTATTAAATCCTTTGATAATGTTTATATTTCCCATATTTTGAGAGGGAAATAAGTTAGCTGATTTCTTCGCTAACTTTGGTGTTAGAGATAGTAAGGTTTGGGATTTAAATGATCCCATCCCTTGTGAGGCCATGGCCATTGTTATAAATGAAAGTTAATTTATTCTTCAAGGTGCGCACGTCCTTGCTTGCGTGATGGCATATCATTAGGAAGGAGAGTATGGTTATTATTTTGACGAAAGGCTGCCATATGGTGCAAAGTTTTAATTCATTATGGTATGTATGTCTTGTGGTTGCCTTCGCATGGATTGTGGGTGTTAGCCGCATAAGCTTCCAGAGTCTTCTATTGGATTATTTGATTATGAGTGGTGTCTACTGCTTCCTTCTGAGTTCCATGTTGAGTGCTTGGTCTTTGTTTTCCATTGTCATGGGTGGGGACAGAAACCATACTAGGCCCAAATCCTATGATACTGTGAAGCAGAGAAAGGAAGTGTGGGCGATTTTAGAGAAGGGTGGCCTAACTCCCTTCATGGAGAAACTGCATGGCAATAATACTCAGGTTACTGCATTGGTTGAGAAAGGGTGGAAAGGGAGAACCCTGGAATTGGGTGGCAGGGAAATTGAGGTGGATGAGGAGTTTATAGCCCAGATTACTAGCCTTCCAATTAAGGGTATGAAGGTGTATAGGGATAAGAAAGATTTGCTGACTGCAATGTCTCTTTTCTTTAAGAAGAATGAGAGTGATGACTTGAAGCCTGCGAAGAGTGGAGGGTATCTAAGGAATTCTTTGAAGGTTCTCTGGTGGGATGTTGTCGAAGAAATCATGAGGTATGTAACCTTGGAAGGAAGGTACATGACCATTAACAATTACCATTTTTCGTTGCTTAATCATTTTAGGCATAAAAAATGGGTGTCATTTCACTATTATTTGCTAGTGTCGATGGATTGTGGGATTAAAGAGCATAGGAAGAATCCCAAAAACCCTATCCTGCATGCAAGGTTGATTCTTTTGATATATGGACATGTTAAAGCTCATGATGTCCAAAAAACTCTGGTTACTCCGAAGGCTAAAGCTAGGGAGGGTTATGAAACTGAGTCAGGTGAGGAAAGGGCTTCTAAGAAATTTAGGAAGAGGAGGCTTATGTTAAATAAAGATTCTAAGTCAGATAGGGATGATGATGTTGATTATGTCCTTGACTCATATGCCTCTTTGGAGGAGGGCCCCATATCCCTTGTTCAAGGTAAATTTGGGAAAAGGAAATTGAATGAGGAAGTGGGTTATACGTCTTGCAATGATGATGTGGAGGTGAATTATCCTTCTAAGGGGGAAAAAGAAAAAAATGATCTTTATGGGGGAGCTTCCTCTCCTCCCCCTGCATCTAGACTTGTGCAAGATCCTGAGGAGGGAAGTCAGAAGAGAAGGGTTTTGATTCCTGGTCAACATCTGGAGAAGAATGCCCCTTTCTCTGTGACTGGTGACTTCCATGGTGAGGATGTTCCGAGTGCTGTCATTGGGTTTCCTAAGCATAAGGATAGAGCTGTGGGTGGTGAACAAGTTGCGGGAGCTAAGAAAGCGGATGCTAAGAGGATTCAAAAGAGGATGGCTGTTGCGGAGCAAATTGCCAATTCCATTCATAGGATGAAGTCTCCTGTCACTGTTGGTAAAGGTAAGGATGCCTCTAAGGATAAGGTCCATGAGAGTTCTTTTGAAGAGGATGTTGCTATGGGAAATCACATTTTAAACTTTGATAGGGAGGATCTTTCTGATGTGTTGGGTTCGGCCCGTGATAGTGCCAATATGCTTTTAAAACTTTTTAAATGGTTTTTTCATGAGATTAATATGACTAATGTTCGCATTAGAAGCATTGCTTGCAAGGTTGAGGACCCTATGATCCAAAGCCAAATTGATAATTTAATGGCTGGTCTCAATACTTTGCTAATATGTGGCGAGGAAACCGTCAATCTGAAACAGAGTATGGAGGCAAGAATGTTCTCCCTTGAGGAGAAAATTGACAAAATTTGGAATGTGGTTATGAAGAGTGGAGAAGCTCCTAAAGTCTTGACTAGGTCGGACTCTGCGAAGGCTTTCTCCCCTAATAAGAGAAAGGAAATTTTGTCTATTGATGTTATGGTTGCTGAGGGTAAGCTGACTAGGGAGGATTATGTTGCTGCTAAGGGTGTTGCTAAAGGTTCTGTTTGAGTTGTGAGGTAAAAACTGGTGGGCCTGGGGTTAGGACTAGAAATAGACTAAAAAATTAGGCTGGGGCCTCGGGTATGGAGGTTTCTGATACTGGGGTTAAGGGACAGAAGCTTGCTGCTAGTGAGATGGAAGCTGTTGAAATTTTGAACAATATGTAGTGGTGTGTGCCATTTTTTGGCTACTTTTTGGTGGTGGTTTGCTGTCGTTAGGCTGATGGTTTTTTTTTGATGTTTCCTTTTTTCTTTAGCTGTTCCTTTTTGTAAAGGGTTCGGGCCTTCAAAGCCCTTTTACCTCCTAATCAAAACTAGTTAGTATTTTTATTTGTTATTATTCTATTTTTGTAAACATTAAACACAATTAAAACCAAAACCACTCAATGTTTGGTATTAATGGTGTCTACTCAAGTTCATTGGTAATGTCATCGTGTTTTGAGCTATTGCATCTATTGCCTAACATAACTGTAATGACATCTATAGTATTGTCTGGATAAATCATCAGGGAGTAAGAAATAAGGAATTATCTATAGTATTGTGTGGCTTTTGACCCTATAGATATTGTTCCAAATTAGGGAACCACGGGGATGGTCATCAGAGAAACATCTGATTAGAGGAGTGTTATTGAGGTATTTCACATTCAAAAACATGCACCAGTCCTTCCTATTCCTTAGTAGATCCTAGCCAACCTTCACAAGGACTTTGTTAGTAGGTTGTATTTTTCTTATACCAAGACTACCACTATATTTAGGAAGACAAATAGTATCCCAACTTAGCAAAGCTAACTTCTTCTTTTCCTCCGTACCAAACTAGAGAAAAATCCTTTGTATTCTTTCAAATTTCTCTATGATATATCTAAGAATTTTAAAAATGGATAGAAAATACATAGGGATCCCTTGAAGAGAAACAACCAAGAGCTACAATTTACAAGCATGGATAATGATGGAGTCTTTCCATCCAACCAATTTCCTTTGTATTCTTTCCAATATCGAATTCCAAAAGCTAGGGGTGACTTCCTTAATCATGAGAGGAAGGCCAAGGTACATAGAAGGAAGGGAAGCACTCTTAGCCTAGAATAGCAGTCACTCTATCTTGAAGGGATTGAGGGCTGTCAAGAAGTAAATCATGCTCTTATTGTAGTTTATACATTGACCAGAGCTAGAAGCATAATTATTTAGACAATTCTTTAAGTTCCTAGCTTCCACCACTGGGGCTTTTCTTAAGAGGGTTATGTTATCCACAAATTGTTGAATAGTTGAAGGTTTCAAGGAAGTTCCAGGTTTGACTCCTTCAATAGTACCATTTGTTAATATTCTTGAAATATTGTGGTTTAAGAAAAAAACAACCATAATAAAAAGATAGGGAGAAAGGGGATCTCTATCTTATCCCTTTTCTAGCATTGAAAAAGCCACCTGGAACCCCATTTACAAGAACAAAATACTTGATCATGGATATACA
Source organism: Sequoia sempervirens (assembly GCA_007258455.2). Classification (NCBI taxonomy): domain Eukaryota; kingdom Viridiplantae; phylum Streptophyta; class Pinopsida; order Cupressales; family Cupressaceae; genus Sequoia; species Sequoia sempervirens. Next base: position 403,847,260 of record VDFB02193867.1, read on the forward strand.
TTAAAAAATGAGATTAATAATAGTTTTATTGAAGCCAAACCTAGCTAACACTTTGAGAAGAAAACTCCACAGAACTTTGTCATAGGCTTTGGAAATGTCGAGTTTGAAAGCCATGCCAACACTGTTACATCTATCCATGGAGTGAAGGATTTTATGTGTGGAAATGGAAACATTCATAATGTGGTGACCTGGGACAAAGCCTTTTTGACAAGGATTAATCATCTTTTTAAGCAAAGGTTTTAGGAAGTTGATAAGGATTTTAGAGAAGATCTTATAAATGGTGTTACACAAGTTGGTGGGCCTAAAGTTAGCCATGGTTTGGGGGTCATCATTTTTGGGAATAAGGGTAAAAAATGTATGGCTCAACTATTTTAGATTTTTTTTCAACCTGAAAAATCCCTTGGCAGCGAGGAATATATCTTCTCCCACAATTTCTCAATACTCCTAAAAGAAGGCCGGAGGAAATCCATCTAGTCCATGGGCCTTGAAGGCTCCCATGCTGAAAACTGCCAGCCTAACTTCCTCAGGAGTAACAACCCTGAGAATAGTAGCATTATCCAAGCTGGTTAAAGTTGGGAGGATGAAATCCGGTAAATGATCATCAAAAGCAAAGTTAGGAACAATAGCAGGCTTAGATAAGGATTGTTGAAAATATCCAAAGGCCAACTGGCCAATCTAAGCAGGAGTAGTGGCTTCCACCCCCAAGTCATCCTTTAGCTTCTTTATTTGGTTCCTTTTCCTGTGTTTGAGAGCAGAGATGTGGAAGAAGGAAGAGTTACAATATCCTTTCAACCATTGAATTCTAGAATTTTTTTTCTAGAATATTTCTTCTTTTTTTAGAATTTTGTCCCATTCATTAACCCTTCTCCTCTTTGTAGGTATGTTCACTAACATCCCCATTTTCCATTCTATTTTGGGCCTCTTTAAGTTTAACAGTAAGGTCTCTTTTCTGATGGAAGACATCCCCAAAAAATCACTTGTTCCATCCTTTCACCATATTTTTGATATACTTAAGTTTTTGAGAAACTTTAAACATGGGAGAGCCATTAATAGGGATATTCCACCAATTAGACTTTTTTTTTTTAAAGTCTGGATGAGAGCTCCACATTATCTCATAACAAAAAGGGAAGGGTCCAACAATAGAATGTATGTTCAAGATGAGCAGGAGAGGGTTGTGGTCAGACACAGTATGGGGGAGAGCTTGTAAACTAGAGCTAAGGAGAGTAGCCTAGTCAGGGGTGAACAAAAATTGGTCAAGCCTAACTTGTATAAGGTTATCACCCAATCTCCTGTTGGTCCAAGTATAGTTTTGACCCTACAAATTAATATCCACAAGTGCAGTAGTACTTAGTAGATCTTCCAATTTTTCCATACTATCGAAATAATCCATAAGACCTTCACATTTTTCAGAGGTGTGTAAAGGAGAATTGAAGTCACCCACAAGTAACCAATGAGCCTCTTTATTACTTTGAATCTAGTCAGTAATTTCCAGCCATAGAATTTTCCTAACATTCCTCACATTAGGGGCATATATTGATTAGAATCTAGGTAGACCCAAAATGGATGAAATGAACCCCCAAGCTATTCTTAGTTTGAAATAATTCATATCCACTTAGTTTTTTCAGATAGACCCATAATGGGTGAAAAGAACCCCAAGCTATTCTTAGTTTCAAATAATTCATATCCACTTAGTCTGTTCAAATTCCACATAGCAACAAGACCTCCTAAGGCCCCATCAACATCACAAAATGAAAAGTGAGCATTAGGCCAAATATTCTTAGCAGTGAACTCAAAATTTGTTTTTTTTCATTTTTACTTCTTGTAGTAAAAGTATATCAAGCTTGTGCTCTCTATAGACACTAAAAAAAGTCTCAATGGTTCACATTGGCTAACTAACATCATTTCCTCCTAAAACCCATCCTCTTTTCGCTTAATTGATTAAATTAGCCTAGCTATTTTAATTAATTATGCCATTTACATCTATTAACCTAATTAATTTAACCGAGTTAATTCACCCCCTTTCGTGCTAACATTTCATCCTATTAAATTAAATACATCAAGTTATTTAATTTAAATCCCTAAGTCTTCTTATTTAATTAAATAATCCTAAGTTATTTAATTAAATATCATTTCACTTTCCCCCTTTCATTAAATCATTTTATTTAATGAATATCATCTAATTTCCCTTAATTGCATGGTTAAGATTATTGTAATCATCAATTACTAATAAATCTGATTCCCCCCACTTGCAAGGAATATTCCTCCTTTTCCTTCCCCTTTTACACATTAAAACTTTGTTTTAATTTGCTAAATATCTATTTCCCTCACCCATGAGAATATTCCAAAGAATATTCTCTTTTCTCAGTCATTTGAAAAAGGGGAATATTCTTTTTTTGTAACAAACTTACAAGACTTCTTGGGAAAGTTAACTTACTTGACTTCTTGTGCAAGTTAAAAGTGTGTTTTTTTGGACAAAGGTGAACCCTTGATTAAATCTCATCATTGATTCTCATCCCTTGATGAGAATCCATGATCCATGCCTCCAACTTTCTCCATCCTTGACCATTGATTAAAATTTTTGATCTCAGTTGACCCTTCATTTCTCATTTGTCCTCCTATAAATAGGTCACTATTGGGAGACAAATGGATATGTCTTTTAACATCAAACTTATGCTATTGAAACCACTCTCACTTGCACTCACATTTTACATCATTTTAGCTTTATTTACTTGCATATTAGCTTAGCTTCATTAATGGATTCCATGATAATATAGATGCATATATTTAGCTTATTTGTTAATTAGGGTTTCAATATTTTTAGTTATAAATCCATTTAGATTAGCTTTTCATTCACACATCTCAATCATCTTAGCATAAATCATGTTAAAATAGCTTGCATCATGTTAGTTTAGCACTTAAATCATGTTTCATTACACATCTTTCATTAGTTTCGATGATTCTCTTCAATAGAATTGATTGGAACAAGCTCATTTATCCATGGGATTGGGAAAGGTTCATCATTCCACATCAATGTGACACCACTCCCCCAATAGGATAAGTTTCAATGGATTAGAATAGGTATTTCTGAAGCTTTTGTAGTTTAATATGTTAAGTTTTAATGGATTCCTAGTTTAGTTTGTTGATTGATCTTATTGGGATTGACATTTAGTGGCTCGAATATGCTTCCTATCCTCATGGATCAAGTGTAGTCATCCCATACTAATCTGTCAGTCACATTTTGGTGCTAGAAGGAGGGCTTTACTATTTTTTTTGGATGAATTTCTCTTAAGTTTATGTGAGTTGCAGGTTTCTAGGATAGAGCAGTACTTTTGGAAGCTATAGCAACAATATTTTTCACCAGATCGATGCCATTGCAAAGGTGTCACAATCATTGAAAAAAATGTCACAATAATCACAAAATCATCACTATAATTGAAAAAAATGTCACAATAATTGAAAAAAAAATCACAATTTAGAAAGGTGTCACTATATTTCTATAGTGATGTTATTGATTTTTGGCTTTTACAATTTATCTTAAAATGACCATATCTTGGTCATATGATATGAAGGTCTTTTTCAAAGGTTTTTTTTTAAATGAGGTAGAATTTCATGCTCTATGTAATGGTATAGGTGTTTTTCAATTTTGGTGGAGTTAAATTTTCCATTTTTGCACCTAAATTCAAATCACATTACAACTTGGTCTAGATTGTAGAGTTTTAATGCTTAATCATTTATATAAGCCTAACATCTTGTTTTCTTGATTTCATCTAACATTTGGAATGTGGTATATAGGTTTGAAGAGGAGCATGAAGCATTTAATTGAAAAAAAAGGAATTTAAAACTTATTGTAATAAGTTTTTTTACACTTATGGGGTAATTATAACCCATTTATGATACTTTTTATTTCACATTTTTAAGACCAAACTAGATTTATTTTGGGCTTTAAAATGAACATTCAAATTGGTTAAAATTGAACCCTCACATCATTTTTCTTTTTGGATTAAAATTGAACAAGGAAAACTCACACTTAGTTTGGTGCTTAAAATGAGCTTACCTTTGCTTTGAGGGTTAAAATTAACAAGTGTTTGTCATGTCTTGTGGTTTGCATTTTTGTCATTGAATGTGTATGATCTTCTCCCATGCCACTTGGTGATCTTGAGAATCAAAAGTATTCTTTTAACATTTTGTATAACCACCCACATATTTTGATTTGGATTTAAAATGAACCCCATACTAGTGTGAGGAAAAGGCATTGTGTATGCTCTCTCCATGCGCTTCGTGTGATCTGCGAGATTAAAAAAAATGTATTTCCTTCTTTTGTATACCTTTAGAGGGATTTCCACCCCACTTCAAAAGGTGGGAATGAACCAAGTGATAACAAGCTAAAGCCAAGCTCTTTCGAACTGCTATATAAAAAATGTGTTTGTGACAAAAGTCATAAGCAATAGGTGCGGATGTGTCATACTAACAAGTACCACCCCTAGTATCCACGTGACATGTCAAAATCCTTTCTTAGGAAGGGGCGAAGAGGCCTCTTGATTGAAATAATCTTGAGCTAATATTATCGTGTATGGCCACCTTGAATGAAATCCCTTACTAAGAACCAGTTGTCTAGAAGCCAAAAAAAACCTTTATGCTTGCTGGTGTAGGAACGGTCATTCTGAAGCTGCCCCACATTTTACTATTCATTGTAGAAATAGAAAAATCCTTCGGATCTATGGATCTTAAGGATTTGAGATTTGGTGTACCCGAGAAGTGTGTACCATGTAAGGGGGAGCCAGTGTCACCAAATCTCTAGCTATTTGCATTGTCTTAGTGTTTTGGGAAATCTAAATGGGGATTCAACAAGTAATATCTTATGAACCTAGGGTGGTAAATTCTTGTGAGTCAGTTCAATACTTTGATTGGTTCAAAAACATTGCAAACAAACATTCACAATCTTCCTCAAAATTTCAAACCCTTTGGTCTAAGTATGGATACCCTTTGAAATAGCCTTGATATTGATGCCTGTCCTAAGGATTTCTATCCTTAGAGATTTCTAAATATCTTGACTTATATCTCAATCCATACTTCCCAAAGTTAACCTAGGTAACTATTCCCTTAACTTCATCCTTTTCACAAAATGGACCTTGTGAAATTGATGATGTTTTTGACATAGACATTTAGTTTGAAACTTAATCAAGACAAGTGTTTGTGGTAGAAACAAACTCACTTAAGCAAGATAAATTGACAAATTGAACCCCACATGACCCTTTGGCGTTTGATCACTTTGGTGGAACAACCAAACCTTATGCCTGTTATCATACAAGGAAAACATTACAAAACATTGATTCCAAATTCTATTGTCAAAAATTATTGGGTCCTATTTCCAAAATCATTTGAGTTCTATTTTACCACGATCATTAAGTCCTTCGGGTTTGATCACTTTAGAGGTATAGCATGTTTCTCACTACCTTGGTCTTGGAAAATAAAGGTTCAATATAGGTCAATATTGGGTCAAAAAATTCATCCATCCTTCATCATATTTCATTCTCCACTTCACCAAACTTTACAAACTTTTGAAGACACCAACACTTTGAACTTAGACATCTATCAACCCAAACCCTAACTTAGCTACTTTGTATGTGAAGTGAATCATTTTCCATGCACTTAGTTAAGTTAGTTATCATCTTTGAACTAGTTTATCTTTAAGGTCACAACTCCACCCTAAAGATTCACAAGTTCATAAAAATCCTTTATTCAAACATCAAAATATCAAACTTAAGTCAAAAGTGTTGTCCCAAAACATTTGCAAAGATCACTTCCCCCATATCATTTTCCTTTTCATCTCCCATTATCACCATTGCTCCAAAATGACTCAGAATGTCCCTTCTACCTAAATTTGAGTCAACTAGATAGTTCAAACATTACAAATCTCAACAAAACTCTCCCATAAGTGATCCACAATGTATGGTTACAACAAGATCACAACACAAGAGAATCATGGAAGAAACCAAAGTCCCATCCACCACAAGTGATTGAAACTCACAAAAATTTGATCCAAGACGTCAAGTTACTCTGTCACAATAACCCTCATCTCCATTAGGGTCATATGATATTGAAGACGTCATGAACAATCCATTTGGACTTACTAGGGAAGAAATCATGGAACATCAAGCCTTAGAAAACGTGGCTCCAAATTCTCCATCTTTTGTTGCACAATCATTGACATGAGGCTCAAGTTCATCTATGATTCAACCAACTCCATCCATTGTGCCAAGTCAATCCTTAGCATCTAGTCTTACAACTAGGCTAGGAAACAACCTTGGTCTCACTTCATGTCTAGGAACAAACACAACTGTAGGTATTCACAACACGACCATTCCATTAACCATCAACCTTCCCCAAAACACAAGTTGAACACCAAGATTTGGAAAACCACTTACATTCCATGATGCCACAACAACCTCAACATTTTGAGTGCAACCATCTTCATCCATCACCATAAATACACCAAGTGTTCCTAATGTTACGCAAGGTAATGCAGACCAAGAGCCTCAAGTAGGAAAACAAGGGCAAGTTAACACTCACACAAAGTCAACCCTTGGCAAGTGGTTCCAATAACCTCATTGACACATCGAAACAAGTGGTTACCCAAGCTACCCAAGTTAATCGACCATCCACATAAAACCCATCTATCATCGACCCAAATCATAACAACACCTTGGTTACGAATCCCATCAACCAAGGTAATACCTTGATCCCACCTCAAATACAAGGGAACCCCCTACCCTTTGGTCAAGGGAACCCTTTCAATCAATTATAAGGTCTTAATGTGTCATTACCATCACAATACCAAATGGCACCAACATCATCTTTTCTCTTGGTCCCCCACATCATGGAAAATCAAATGGCACCTCAATCTTACATTCCTCCATCCCAATCCACTATCTTTCAAGGGATGTTAAACCAAGCGAACCCCCAATCTCTCATTAACAATCTGCAACCCAAACAAAACATCAACACCCAAAACCCATCACAGATGTCCCAACCATTGATTGATCCTACATTGCAAGCACATGCCTTAGCTTTACAACAAGAACAATAGGCTTACCAACAAGTAGTCCAACAACAACAAGCAACCTTAGTCACACAACAATAGTAGCAACAACAAGCAACCTTAGCAACACAAGAACAATAGCAAAAAAAATACAAGCAACCTTAGCATCACAACAAAAATAACAAGCACAACAATAAGCAACCCTAGTAGCACAACAAAAACAACAACATCAAGCAGCCTTAGCAACACAACAAGTAGCCCTAGTAGCTCAAAAACAACAACAAGCTCAAAAATATGCCCAACAACAATAGTTTCTTGCACAAAAAAAACAAGGTTTATACTATAACCCTCAACAAAACATCGTCAAACCGAACACGTTAGGAACATATATGCTACACCATCATTGCCATATCCTACACCACCATACACACCATACAATACCTCACCATATCAAAATCCCATGTAAACTTCATCCACCATCCCATCATATGCAACAAATGTTCCTCCCCCAATCCCACAAGATGATATTGCATCACAACTTAAGGTGTTAACACAAGAAATACAAAATATCTGAATGGGAAAAATGAAGAACCCCCATAGACAAAAAAACATGTGTCCATATCTATTCAATTGAAACATTGCAATAGTATCATTCCCTCCCAATTTTCAAATCCCCAAATTCAACAAATACAAAGGGAGAGGAAGTCTTATGGACCATATCAAATAGTTTAACATCATGTGTATGGAGATCACCTATAATAAGTCTTATTTGATACGCCTCTTCCTGTGAAGTTTAACAGGTTCTACCATGGACTAGTTTTCATAGTTACCTCTAGGCATCAAAACCTTCCAAGAAATCATTGATAGATTCAAAAATCACTTCTCTTTCAATCTTGACATGGATGTGAGCTTAGAATATTTATACACACTTAGGAAGAAAAAAGGAGAATCATTCGCTAACTTCTTACAAAGTTGGAGGCAAAAAGCTAGTAAGATCAAGTGGACCATTCTCAATGAACAAGTAGGGATTATCATAGAAAATGTTGATCCATATCTATCCTTCCACTTGAAAATACAGTGTATTACCACTTACAACGAGCTTCTCCCTAGGGCCCTTAACATCAAGAGAGCCTTAATCTCACAAGGGAACACATAAGTGCATAAAAACAACCGCCCATCGACTAGTTTTAACGAAAAGCCCCGCTATTGGGCCAAGAAAAAAAATGTTACTAGTGATGGTGTTGTTGTTGCAAAGGTGGTCTTAACTGCTCATAGACAAGAAAACACCCAAACCATGAACACACAACAACTATGCATGCAACCACCAAACAATCAACCAACGATCAATGCTACAAACACCCAACATGGACAACAAAGAACAAATAGTGCTCCTAAGCGGCAATTCACTCCCTTAGGGGAACCTATGGAGGATGTGTAGAAGTAGTTGATACAGTCTAACCTTATCACACTCCCTAATTTCATGAACTATCAAGAGCCACAAGTCAAACCTCATAGCTATAGAGACAATCATTTTTGTGAATTTCACCAATACAAAGGTCATAACACACAAAAATATTTTGGACTCAAACATCTAATAGAAGATCTTATTGAACAAGGAGACATTCATGTTGATAAAAAATCTAGGAATGAAAATCTACACAAACCCTATCATACAAAAGAAAAAGATTCAGGAAAGGCATCAACCTCAAAAAACATAAACCATACATGCAATAGCATGGTGGAACATATTTATTTATCACAACATGAGGAATTAGATATGCATCAAGATACTATTTTAAAACAAAGTCCAAACCCATCAACAGTGTCCAACAATATTTTATATCGTAATGGCATCAAGTGGATATCAGATTGTGATATCTCTCCCACATATGACTTCATGATTGGGCATGTTGAAGAAGTTCCAAAAGAGCAAGAAATATCCCTTATTTTACCCATACCTATCAACTATTGCGAAGAGTCTTTTACTAGTGATATATCATCCACCCAAGGATAATGTCAAGAGGAGGCTCTTGAGGATAACAAAAGTTACTCCAAATCAAGTTAGGATCAAGAACCCCTATCCTGAGAGTTTCATCAAGAGCTAAGGGAAATCTTCCAAACCATTTTAAAATCCAAATATGTCCCTGATATCACCCCTGAGATATTTCTTTTTTGACGGACATATAAATGTTCTTCATCCAAAACAAGAGTCTTCCACTCTTGGTATTCCTACACAAGAGTAAGAAATGGTTGAGATTCTTGATTCTTACAATGATTCTACACCATCGAGATATTTTGAGTCAACATCAACATTTTTTGAAGTAGCATCAATAGATAACAATGTCATAAAATTAGGGCAAACAATTCATATTCTGGAACAACAAGAACCCATAGCAATATCATGTGTTCATGAAAAGTCATATTCAATAGCTATGGATCAGAGGATACATTATTAGGGCAAAGGATTAGGTATTGATAATACCTTCACAACACTGGGGGAAATCTTATCTACAACAAACATCAACATATGAGGCATGAAGGATCCTTATGATGAAAATACTCAATGCTACAACTAGTCATATCACAAATCCTCATCCACCCATCATCTCATACACAAATTGGGACCAATGTAGAAACAAATATTCCTATCAAAACAAGGAGAATATCATCAAAGAAAATGAAGCAATAAATCAAAAGGAACATGTCAAGCAAAAATGGATACCAAAGAAAAATAAACAAAATAATCCTTCCAACACTCCATCAATCAAAGAAACTATGAGGAAAAATTAGAAAGGGAAATATATCCATCAAAAGCATTGTCATATACAAAAGCAGGCTTCTCAAGAAAGGAATGAATTATATCCAGTGGTTGGTCCTAATTCCATGAAAACCTCCATTCCCACCCATCATTGCTCATCTTTCCAATTTTGGAGAGTCAAAGGTTCCAAACTATCGACCCATCCATCTCATATTCCTTCAAACATGTCACCGTCCACTCCATTAATGATATCTATTTCTCACATTGACTATGCATTGGAAGCTACCCTTCATCATAAGGATTCTGAAGGTACCATATCATGATGTACACACATAGACAAGGTTAATTCCAGTACCAGCAAGGTAGATCAAAGTTCTTCAATTTTTCATTCAAGTGCTTGTATCTTAGCAAAGTAGCTTCTTCAAGCAGGGTATCATTGGAACATTATGACAGTGGTCTCTACATCAGTGCCACCAGGTGGTTCAACATGAGGGTAAATTTTTTTCAGAAAAATCCAAAAAAATTAAAAATATCAAAATATCAAGAAAAGAGTAAAATAAATAATCATCCTCTAGTGAAAACCACTATGGTGGTGCTTAGGGAAAGTACTATGATGAAAACCTAGCAAATAGGCGTCATGAGTAGAATCGATCATCTATATGATCCTTCTTAGATAAAAGCATCTCGTCCTTGTCATGATAAATCCAATGTTCCCCCCATCCATCCAATTTAGCTTTATCCACATATTCCCATTTATCTTGATCTTGATAAAGATTCGACGTATACTTCAACTATACTCATGGCCAACTTTTGATAGGCTCTTTACCATTTTATCTCATGAAGTCCCATAGGCCATATCTAGCATGATAAAAATCTGTCAAACTCTTCGCATATACATTACCTATCTTGGTTATCCATTACATTATGAATAATTTCTAGACACTAGGGGCAAGTTAGTGCACTCTTGTTTTCGAATAAATCTTGATCCATGTCTTGTATCTCATAACGTGACATCAAAATTGTGATCTAGGTATCATTTACCTCAAAATCTCGTCGAAAAATCCCAAAAACATTCATAAAACCTAATCAAAACCCAAAAAATGTCCAAAATCTTGTATACTCAAAACCCAAAAGCATTTGCAAAATATTGTACAGCTAAAATTCAAAAACATTCAAAAAATTGTAAAGTCAAAATCCAAAACATCCAAAACACATCAAAAACCCTAAAAATTTCAAAACATCAAAAATCCAAAATAGTGCCATGTCGAACTATGTTGTCTCTGAGCTTGAACATAGGCAAGGCCATCATTGATGTGTCCCCAAGACACCCTAGGTCAGTCCTTTAGGATTTTGTCATAACAAACTAGAAATCCATCAATTGTCCATCTTCATCTTCAAATAAGTCAAGTCAATCGAACTATGTAGTCTCTATGTGTATAACGTAGGAAAAGCTCATCTTTGATCAACCCCCCAGGTCCCTAGGATAGGTCTTTTAGGTTAGGTTCTTGGTCAAAATCTCAAAAATCCCTAAACATTCAAATATTGAAAAAATCTTAAACATTTGTAAAAACTTAGAAAATCCCAAAACATTTGATAACAAAAAAACACAAAAACATTAGGAAAACATTCAAAAGACCTAAACAGAATCAAATATCTTGGGAAAAACCCTAAACAGCCTCAAAAAATCAAGAACCAAAACATTCATATAAAATTTCAAAAAGATCAAAAATAGACCAAAAACAACCTCAAAACATTTTCAAAATACCAAAAACATTGAAATATTCCAAAAATCAAAAACCACCTATCCCATCTCATTTTCACCCACAATAAAACTTCATCCATAATAAATTGATCATCACCTTCAACCTTTGGAAAAACAAATAGAAAGAAAGTATTGCAAGTCGTAAGGTGAAAACCTAAGTGTCAAAATCTAAATTCCTTAGGAGGCCCATTTTTTATGTAAATTTCCCCTAATGTCTGATTTATCTTATTGAACCATTTTGAGGACCTCTCAATGATGTCTATCTAAAATGATTTAGAGAGAAAGGAATAGGGCATCGATCATTATCTTTCATTTGTTGTGCTTGTGGGTATTCTTGTAAAATAATCTTGGCACATACTTTCTTAGTTGTGTGTAGGGAGGTTGTTTGGAGTAGATTGTTGACTATTGCGTACATTTTGGTCTGATATATTTTGAACGATTGAAGTACATTTCAACAAGGTTTCTATATGTCAAGGTGTGAAAAATAACTATCCTATCTATTTGCATAGTCAAAGTCCATGTCACTAGATACAACTCCATCCTAGTTATCAATACCTTGATGCATAGTGTCTATGTGTTATATCAAAAATAAGGAATGACAGAAAAATCCCAATCCCAAGATATGAGCAAATCATCATCATCATGCATCTCTTATCACCATCTCTAATAAAGTATCAGTGGATCATAGAATTGTTGGACCTTTCGAATCAATCTTCAAAATCAATGGTCAAATCCATTCTTCTTATTAATCTATCTTTACTAACATTTCTATCCAAGTATCAAATTTGTGTGTGATATATCAAAATATACATGAGGCTAACCATAGCCGATGATTGTCTATACATCCTAAAATCTATCTACAACAATATCTAAGATAGCATGCAAGCAATCCCTCTTCCACTGGGGCACAGTGGGGCATCGATATTATCTTCAACTCAACAATCTAAAAAGTTACAACTCTTTGATTCAAAAGAAACCTGAAGTCTCAACCATCTCAAGCATAAGTCTGATTTTCACCTATCGTGAGCCTGATCAGAACACTTTATTCCCCAATCAATCTCTTGAGGGGGCAACCAACCATCTTTCGATCATATCAATATCAAATCATCTAACAGACTTTATTCCTAGCCTTGCTAGCAAACCTTGATCAAATTATCAAATCAATCATCATTGGGATATATCTTTCCCTACCAATCCTTGTGTTATTCAACACAATCCTTGCATTGTTGTGAATCCTCAACAATGTTATCAATCAATCAATCAGATCAATCAACTTTAGCTTGGATATCAACATCTCAAAGAGATCATCAATATTTGTTTTTACATCATCATCAACATCAAAATAAACATTAGTCTTTGAACCAATGCAACGAGTACATTGCTCTAAACAAGGGAGAAATGTATACACTTAAAAATGTCTCGATGGATCACATTGGCTAACTAACATCATTTCCTCCTAAAACCCATCCTCTTTTTTCTTTATTGATTAAATTAGCGTAGCTATTTCAATTAATTATGTCATTTGCATCTATTAACCTAATTAATTTAATCGGGTTAATTCACCCACTTTCGCGCTAACATTTCGTCCTATTAAATTAAATATATCAAGTTATTTAATTTAAATTCCTAAGTATTCTTATTTATTTAAATAACCCTAAGTTATTTAATTAAATATCATTTCACTTTCCCCCTTTTATTAAATCACTTTATTTAATGAATATCATCTAATTCCCCTTAATTGCATAATTAACATTGTTTTAATAATCAATTACAAATAAATCTAATTCGCCCACTTGCAAGGGAATATTCCTCCTTTGCACATTCCTGCAAAAGGAATATTCCTCCTTTGCACATTCCTGCAAAAGGAATATTCCCATGGAATATTCCTTCTCCTTTTGCATATTAAAACTTTGTTTTAATTTTCTAAATATCTATTTCCCTCACCCATGAGAATATTCCAAAAAATATTCTCTTTTCTCACTCATTTGTAAAAGGGGAATATTCCTTTTCTATAGCAAACTTACAAGACTTCTTGTGCAAGTTAACTTATTTGACTTCTTATGCAAGTTAAAAGTGTGTTTGTTTGGACAAAGGTGAACCCTTGATTAAATCTCATCATTGATTCTCATCCCTTGATGAGAATCCATGATCCATGCCTCCAACTTCCTCCATCCTTGACCATCAATTAACCTTTTTTATCTCAACCTTTCGTTTCTCATTTGTCCTCCTATAAATAGGTCACTATTTGGAGACAAATGGATCCATCTTTTAACATCAAACTTATGTTGTTAAAAACACTCACTTGCACTCACATATTACATCATTTTAGCTTTATTTACTTGCATATTAGCTTAGCTTCCATTAAAGGCTTCCATGATAACATGGATGCATACATTTAGCTTATTTGTTCATTATGGTTTCAATCTTTTTAGTTTAAAATCCATTTAGATTAGCTTTGCAATCACACATCTCAATCATCTTAGCATAAATTATGTTAAGATAGCTTGCATCATGTTAGTTTAGCATTTAAATCATGTTTCATCACACATATTTCATCAGTTTCGACGATTCTCTTCAATAGAATTGATCAGAATAGGCTCATTTATCCATGAGATTGGGAAAGGGTTTCCATTCCACATCAATGCGACACCACTCCCCCAATTGGATAAGTTTCAATAGATTAGAATAGGTATTTTTGAAGTTTTTTTAATTTAATATGTTAAGTTTTAATGGATTCAAAGTTTAGTTTTGTTGATTGATCTTATTGGGATTGATATTTAATGGCTCGAAATGCTTCATAGCCTCATGGATCAAGTGTAGTCGGCCCATACTAATCCGTCAGTCACACTCCCAAACATAGTGTTTTAGGGCCAACTATGTGACGGTTGTTGAGCCCTCTTATATTCCAGGACAAAACTTTCCTTTTGACATCTTCTTTGAGGATGCTTCCAATGTCATTTGTTTTCCAATAGCTATATCATTGCTTGTTTCTCTATTTTTGGTTTGTCTCTGGTTGGGTCTGCTAGGTTTAGTTTCAACACCAACATCATCCTTTCTTTGTTTGTCAATTTTGTTTGGAGTTAACCACCCATCCTCATCATTGATTTGGTTGTTAGTCTAAGATTCGATAGTTGTGCTTATTAATAGGGCTCTAGAGGATTCTCCATCCACAACAATTTTAGGTATTTCACCCTCTTCCATATCTTTAGTTAGATCTTAGGTAACTACGAGGTTTGGTAAATCTGAGGTGGGTTTTTCAACCTCCTTCAATCTGTGCCTAAAGGACCACATCGTGGGTTTTTCAAGGGAGTTTTTAAGGCTTATCACAAAGGACTTGTAGTAAGAAATGAGGTGCCCTAGTTTGGAACATTTATGGAAAAAACAACATTCTCATAGCATACTTGTTGGTTCCATGACCCAAAATTAGAACTCAAAGTCACTGAGTTGGGTAGAGTCTTATTAATATCAATATTAATACAAAAGTGGGAAAATACTAACCTGGACCTCATTCTAGTGATGATGTTAGAGGTGATGAAGTGGCCCATCGAATCTACAATACATTGAAATACTGACTTGTCCTAGTATTCCAACAACAAACTCAACAATCAAATCCAAACATGACCAAATTTGTTAAGATCGATAGCAAGATTGAAACCAGGCTTCAAATGATAGAGAGATACGCTATGCCTCCCATAAAATCATTGACCTAAATACAAAACAAAGAGAAAATATTTAGGAGCAATAAAATTAAAGAGAAATAGATCTCTGGCCATAGCACAAACTTCAACACTACCTAAGTTCAGGCACCATTTAGCTATTGTCCATCTCCAAACCATATCAATGGTTGAACAAAATGAGAAAATTTTTCCCACTACAAAGCTCTCCATAGATGAAACTATTCTACCAATGGTGGAATCTAGGAGAGATTTTATTACCAAAGATAAAATTCATAATTTCAAGTCAAGGGTGAGTTTTATCAGCAAAAGGACTTTGGGAAGAGTTGAGTAAGACACCCTTCCATCCCTTGAACTTTGGAATGATAGAAATCACGGGCACCTCCACAAAATAATCCAATGGGGGAGGGAACCCTGAAAAAGGCAGGAAGGCATGTGTGGAAAGATGAGTGCAATCAAGAGGGGACAAGGGAGGGGGATCGTGGGGTACCCCCAAGGAAATATCCACCATGCACGCAGGTAGTTGAAAAAAACAAAGTGAGAAAAATGAACATTCCATTGGAAATGTAATATATGTTGTTGCAAATACTATGTGGACTTTTCTATGTATTATGAACTATTATGCAATTTTCATTCTACTTTTCTCTTTAACAAAATATTATGGAGTGGTGCAATTTGACTACCAAAGTCATTTATATTGACTTATTATATTTATTTTTATGTGTTAAATATGATGGTTACATTTTTTACAAAATGATTGTTTAAATAAAAGTGTTTACAATATGGTAGGTTATCAAAGTTTATATCATGTATTCATGAGGACAACAAAAATGATTTTGAAAAAAAATGGTTGAGAAAAGGAGATAACAAGATAGCAAAATAGAATTTTAAGAGTAGAAATAGAGAGTATGATGTAGGTGCATGTGTGAAGAGAACTTCAGTTAAAGAACAACTAAAAATTAGATGTGGTGCTACATTCAATGATGTAGATTCTATTTGTAAGTGGTGTAACTATGCATTGTCACAAGGAATGGCACTTGATTCAAAAGTGTGCAAGTTCTTTTGGTGGGTTGATGAAGGGATAGTGGGAGAGAAATTAGACTATCAAAAATCAATTAATTGTAAAATACATTCATTTCAAAGTTCAGGTGCAAGTACATGGACTATTTAGACACGAGAATTATCTTGTTTTTGTCAAAGTTGTATTAAATGTGACTAGGATGGGATCATTATGAGTCAAGTGAGTGGGTAAATACATGGATTCCACAATATCTAACCCCTTTATCTTAAGCTCATTCTTCTTTACTCAATAGCATGGGGAGCTCATTTGACTACGAACATCTTTTAGGCCTTGTACAATTAGGGTATGTCTAAGGAATTGTTGCACCACATGGGAATGAAGAGAGATCACAATATTTGTCAACATAATGTGTATAGAGAAAAAAAAAAGCTAACACAAGCTATGGAAAATGATGGGTTCACATATCCTATAGGATTAGTTGTTATTGTTGGAACTTGGTTGCAAGCATATATGATTAGAAATAATGACATACCTACATTTCAAGACTTTGAGAAACACAAAACCATCTTATATATTTGCACCTAGTTGTAGCAATAAATGTTAAGTTATTGAAGCATCATATAAAACCAAGACCAAAAAACTATGGAAAATCAATAATGTTGATCATGAAACAACATTGGATGTACTCTGAAGGTAAGAGATGAACCCTTAGGTATACTTGAGTATCATTTAAACTTCCAAATGGGACATGCATGGAAATCTTCACCTTAGTGAGATTCTTGTTTTTTTCTATTTTTTGGAATTGTTTTATTGAAAATCTTGTGTCTTTAATTATAATGCATCCTTTTGACTTCCTAGGTCTATGAGTGAGGTTATCTAACATGGCATATTGGGTGCTAGGTACAATTTTTAGTGTGCATGTGCTCAAAAATATTTTGTTGTTCACATTTTGTGTAGTGACTTGGATATTAAAGATAGTTTATTTTTGAGTTTGAGACCAAATAGTATGTTTAAGAATCATTTTGGTTTTAAAGAGTCTCTAACATCATCACCTAGATTTTTATGTCTATCTTATGGCCTTTTACATGAATTTTCCAAATTTATAATTGTTATGATGAGTTAACAATCATGTTGCAAAATGTCCATGTTATGATGACCTACCATTCATACCATCATACATCCCTTAGGACTTCCATTATACATTCCTTAATGGATTGTTCTATATTTTTCATGAGGTAGAGTGATGTTGTTAAAGTGATTCCTAAATTACACATGACAAGCTAAGAATAGTCTCAAAGAAAGACTAAACTTTTGATAAGGTAATCCTAATACCTAAGATGTTGACATGTGATCATTATAGCTTTGTTCATGAGTATTTAAGAATGAATTAAGATTCTATGAGCTTATGGTGACTATTATTTTTTGTCTCATGCAACCCTCTCATTATCACTACCTAGGAAATCAACAAAGATATTTTGTCAAGACATTTTTATCATCAACCCAATGACCAATTTTTTATATGATCATAACAAATTTGATGCTTTGTCATTTTTGGCTATGGGAAACAAGTACCTAATCAAGATGATGTTCTACTAACTCACCATGAAAAACCAAATATTTTGGAGCTAATGCACTATTGCACTTTAACATTGTTGAGTTAAAAGTGGGCTAAATTTGATTGTTCTTAACAATATTTTAATATATAAATATAGGGGTTTTAGAGAATAAAGTTGTTGTATTCAAGGGATGGAGATCAATGGTTAAAACATTTAACTTTTATTGTGGAGACAATAAATATAATTTCAAAGTGACATCTAAGATACAAATTTAAATAGTGATTCTTAATATTTTGTCAAATTTATTATAAAAAATGTTAAGTTCATTGCAGTTGATGTTTATTTTGCTTTATATTTTTTAATAATTAAATGTAGGTGTATTTCACACAAGTTTGGAGTACTTAGATTTATAAATGAGGTTGGAAACAATATTTTTTGTATTCTATCTAGACCATGATTGTTTTATGAGTATGAAAAGGTTATGATGGAAGTACATCTTCCATTGTTGAGTTAAAAGTAGACCCTGTTAAAGTTTATTTTTCCTAACAATTCACTTGCATATAAATGTAGGCATTTTGGAGAATAAAACTATTGTATTCAAGGGATTAAGATCAATAATTAAAATATATAGCTTTCATTATGGAGATATTCGATATAATACCTAAGGTAACATGATGCATTCATGGATGGAGGGTCCAAAGGTAGGATTGTCCAACTATGCAATTGAGAGTTAACACATCAGAATTATCATGAAAAAAAAAGAGATTCCCAATTATTCAACACATAAAATGATTACATAATGCTTATTTTCCTACCACATGTAGATCAAGGATTGGCCCATTAGCTACCATGAGCTTATTACAATCTTACTTGCGAAATTTTATTGATAACTCAAGCACAAGACTCCACTCCTATGCTAATGACTACTTAATTGTGCTAATTTCTCCTTTTATGGATATCTACTCTTAGACTCCTCAATGAATGTGAGGGATGCATATATATCTGACATGGGCCTTAGAAATTATCTATGTTGACTATAAGGTGATCCAACACTTGATGTTTTGTGAAACATATAAGTTGTCCTGATTCTGATGATGAAGCTCCAAGATTTAATGAAATATGTTGTGGTTCCATTTGAGGGTTGTTTCAGTCCCATTCAATCTTAGGATGTGTTGGAATTGATGTCGCAAGGTACATACAAGATTCAAACACTTCATCTGATGAAATCTATACTGTCTACTCTACACTATGATCTTTTGTTGGTGATATATTCCCAAAAATTGATCCAAATGTCCTGAGAGTTGAGTATGTTGTGCATGAGTTGATATAAGTGTCTTATTCTCTACCACAAGGAAAATTGATGTAGTGTAGTGAATTACGGTAAGATTTGTTGGGATGCTCTTGCATCAAACACTTAATTTCACATACATGATTCAAGGTCCAATGCTTAATGATTTTCAAATATTCCACATAATTCTATATGGGCACGAGTTGAATTTTAGATTTTTTTTATGTTACAATTTGATCTATAATCTAGTTCACATAACCTATTTCTTTAGTTTGTAAAGGTTATAATGAAGCACTAAGTATGTTTTGCAATACAACCATAGATTTTTCATGATCTGTCAAAGGTTTATGTGTAAATTTTAGTGAGATAATGTTGAAGGAATGCTAACTATAGGGGCTAGATTCCCTATTTGAAAGTTATATTCTAATCCAATGGGGTAGTTACCTAGGATGATCTATTAAACCTATCCCTTAAGGGAGTTCAAAATGGATATGACATTGTGAGTCTTACAAATAGCCCCTTGAAGGTTATAACCAATAGATCCTTATGAGTAGTAGAGTAATCTAATTCACCAAAATTCACAACTGTCGGCTATGGCTAATCAATTTAGTCACTTCCAAGTACAAGGTATGGGTTAGCTTAGGTAATATTCAATCATGTACACAAATATTTGTTCCATAGCGAACCTCCTTGTAAAATTAAGTTTTAGTTAAAGTAGGGACCCCTATTGGTCAAGTAATGATGAATCTTTGGAAGAGAAGAATATTGATCAACAAGACAACCAACATTTTTACTTCAAGAAATAAAAGGAGAAGGAAAATTTGTTGGAATAAAGTGAAATCCATTTTGGTAGTTGAAACCCTCCATTGCATTAATATTGGAGTGTGTTCTTCATTTTGGTGTGGAACCACATAAAATATGTGTCCTAAGATATACACATGGCTTGATAAGTGGGAAATTTCTATGCCCTCAATATGAGTGTACATAGGGTTATGAATAGTCTACTTGTAGCTATCTTAACTCTTAATTAAGTCATATTATCATTATTATTTTGTTATTTAGTTAATTAGGTCGACCTAAGGATTATATAGGGCTATCTAAGTCGGCTTGGGTGATATCCTATACATAAATAAGGTATAAATAGGAGGTAGTGAGTCTTATTTCATCATCATATTGTGAATTGTGTTCTCATTGAAGATATTTGGAGGTTCTCCCCATCAAAGTGGCTTGTTATTCTTAGTTATTATCAAATATTTACAACATATTTCCTATCATATTCTTCTATTGTGCAAGTTATTTCATAACAAAAATATACTCTAGGGTAGTTGTAGGGATTTAATCCAACAATAAGTGGAATCTTGGCTTTCTTCGAGATGACCATTATAACTAGTGTATTAATGAAATCTTTGCATGCTTTAGATTCATCACTTATCACTCAAAGTCCTATGAAATTTACAAGAAATATATATACCAATTCATGTTGCAAGTATGTTGCAGGTGTTGTCATTGATGTCAACGGTATGAAGTTTTTTGGTTGTCATCAATGTCAATTAGAATGGAAGTTGCTAATTTTCTCTATTCTTGTTGCTATTTGTCTCTATTTTTAGCAATGTGCTTGTGTGTAGCTGGTTACAAATGCTACAATCAGGAAGGATATCATGGGTTACTATAGCAATTTTGTTTTGTTACTCATGAATGGGTACATGATTCTATGAATGTTGTATTCATTGTATGTTTTTGTAATTTGCATAGAATAATCTCTTAAAATTAGTAGCTTGAGAAGGTGCTCTGAAAAGGATTCAAAGAATGCTCCACATTCCTCCACATTTATAGATGAAGCAACCTAAGACTTAGCAAATAACCCACAAACAAGAGGAATAATTTTATTATTTAGAAAATGGAGCTTCTTACATGTAGAGGATCTCAAATCCCCAAGTTCTACAACACATGCAAGTTACAGAAAGCTACAGAATAACCCTTTCGCAATATGCGAGCTTGTCCCCAAAAAGTTACCCAAAAATTAGAAACCTGCCTATAAATAGAGCTCCTCTTAGTTTGGAGCCGTTCAACATTCAAATTTGAGTTTAGGTGGTTTGGCGCCGAAAAATTACAACTTGAAGTTCAAATTTCAAAAGACATTTGCAATTGTATCTTCTAGAAAAGTGCGCCAACTTCCCGGGGCCATAACTTTTGATCCGGGACTCCGATTCACGAACCGTTTGAACCGTTGGAAAGGTCTCGAAGTCAATAATCGCTCAAAATTAGCTATGCTGATTTCGGCAAGTTTCGGGGCCGATCCGGAAGCTCTAAGTGCCTCAAATCCCACTCGGAAGATTTTCAGGTGCAAATCTGGGCAACAAAAATTGCAATATCTTTCCACCCAGGAAGAGAAAATAAAAACCGTGAATTGGGAATTCTATTATTTACTATGCCAGAATCCCAAACAAAAATATCTAAAATTGAGAAACTTGAAATTTAACTATTATTATTTTTAAGTATTAAGATTTCGCCCTTACACCACCGGGATGTTCCTCGTGATCATTTATATATATATACATCAGAAGCTCGAAGGATAGAAAAAAGTCAAGTGTTTAGCATATGTGTTCCGGCTCTTTTGATCTTGGATTACCTAAAAGTTTCATGAGTAAGAAGAGTGGTTTTTAAATTGTTGCAACTATGGAAGGTTCTAAGAAAACATTCCATAGTTGTCATGTGCAGTAGATCATGGAAAAAAATAGGCCCTTAAGTGGCAAAAAAAATCAAAAAAATCGTGGAGTTATGAAACTTTCCGAAAAAATTTGAATAAGTTATCTATATTATTTCAAAACTATGTAATAATAGAATCTATAGAAAATTGAATGTAGTTTCTAAACTACTAGGTTTATCTTGAAAAGAAAAACTATTTTATGAAAAATTTGAAATTTCCCCCAATGTAGTAGTATTTAAATTTCAGGAAAAATAAGAAGTAGGTGTTTTCCACCATCCCAACTCACAATAAAATGATAATATTTTTTAATAATATCTTAGATATAAGTAGAGAACCCGATGTGATGCATATTTTTGTAAATTTTTTCCAAGTAAATAATTAATTATGAATTTTTTATTACAACTTTTAAAAACATAAAACTTGTATGTCCTGACCATCTTTAACTTGGTCAAAACTTCATGAAATTCATAATTTGGTTTTACTTTTTAAATTTTATCTTACAAGATGCTAAGCATGTAGAATGTGATGATGTTCTGCATTTAAAAAATATGGCACCGCTTCAAAGCTATGATGTTTTTCTAATCACCTATCAATCAAAGACTTTTAACATCCAAATAGGAAACCATCAATAATTATTTATTAAACCAAGTAAATTCATTATAATTTATATTGGTGGAAAGCTAAGAATCTCCTTTAAAAACCCTTTTTCGTTTGATCAATTTGGGGTAAAAATAAAATTCATCAACCACATGGGCCATCCTATCACTTACATATCGCCACTTTTTGGCCCATCATGATCCTGCACATACCTAGTTGTTCTTATGGTCTTGTGGTTTGGAGGATGTGTCTCTAATGTTTATGTATTGCCTTTTCCTCAAGTTTTAGTTAGTGAAGAGTAGCACAAGTTGAGTTGTCAAATTTATATCTCAAGTATGTGTTGTTTGGGTTTGCGATAGATACTAGTTTTGTATGTATTTGATTGTGCCAACATATTGATGTGTTTTGTGAAAGAATGACATGAGAAAATTCTTGAATATCATTTGTTGCATGTGATGTAATTTGCATGCTTTTATCTTGCTTCTTCAATATCGCTTGTGGTCTAGAGATTAATATTTCAAGGGTTGAGTGTTTGTTGGGCTGAATTAGTGTTCTAAGTTGCTTGCGCCAAGTTTTTGTGGCACACGCCAGCATAAGGATGCATGCTGATTTGAATTAGGTCTTGCTTATCTTCTGGCTTGGAACACATTTGATATCTCTTTCCCGTGGGTGTGTTGAAGCCAACTCAATATGGTTGTTGCATGTTTCCTGTTCATACACTTCAGAATGGATGATAAGGAGAAAATTTTCAATGCTTGTGGTGGTATAAATGTAAGATCAAGTATGTGATCAAGGTGAACAAGTGTTCAATGTGCAATCAATGTAATTTGTTGACAACAGTGTGCTAAAGGAAAATTTATGTGTGTGAATTTCCAGTGAAGTGTTTGATTCTTATTGGAGGCAGTGACTCGAAAGTACAAGAGTTTAAGAGGTGTGCAAAAGGTAGTGAGCTGACCAAATTATGTGAGTGTTGGAGGTAGTGAGCCAAAGGTAGAAGTCCAAGTATGAATACCGAAGGAAATGAGCCAAAGGTAAAATGATGTAAAAGTGTTGAAGGTTGAAGGCAGTGAGCGCGAGGCAACATAAGTATTGTAGTTATGTTTTTTCATCTGATTCTTCAAGGAGTTGTATTTTGAGGTTGTAACCTCGTTTTGTAACTAGGGAGTTGCAAACTTCCTCAAGTTAAAGACTTGAAATTATTTGTATCTGTTGATTTTTTGTGAGGCTAGATTTGGACAATAGCTCCAAGCAACTTTCCTCATCACGGTTTTTCCCTTGTTGGGGTTTTCACAACAATTTGGCATTATGGTTTTATATGATTTCTTTGAATGTGCTATCTGATTAAGCTAGTTTTAAGTTTTGATTGATAAGTTGAAGCTAAATTAATTTGAGGGGTATACTAATTCACCCCCCTTCTCAGTATATTTGTGTGTTCTAACAATTTATATTAGAGCTAAACTCCTTGGTATGACCTAATAGTTAAAGGTAGATCTTGGTTTAGGACACATGGCTCAAAAGGATTCCTCTTCTAAGGACTACAATTTGATGGAAACAATTATGCCTTTTGGAGTATGAGAATGGATGCCTATCTCACGTTGCTTGGCTATGATGTTTGGAGAGCTTCCAAAGATGGTTATGTTGAACCTACTCATCCTATCACTGATCTGAATACAAAAGGGCTCATGAGAATAATGCTAAAGCAAATAACACTATCCTAACTGGGTTAGAAAATTCTGAATTTGTCAAAGTGGTGCAATGCAAAACTGTAAAGGAGATATGGGATAAGCTCAAGAATCTATATGAGGTAAATGATAGCATGAAGCAAGCTAAGCTACAATATTTCTAGACATTGTTTGAGAATCTAAAGATGAAAGAGGAAGAGAACATTGTTGGCTATTTGCTCAGGGTTGATGAAGTTGTAAATAGAATCAAAGCTCTAGGAGATGACATAGCTGACTCTGCAATGGTAAAGAAACTTCTAAGGACTCTCCCCAAGTGGTTTGACTCAAAAAAAAATTCAAATGAAGAGGCCACCAATCTTTAACAAAGCTTACCATGGGAGAATTTTTTGGATCTCTAACAACCTATGAGATGAGAAATGAAGTTTAGAGTACACATGAAAGAAAAGTTGCATTCAAAGTTGTGAAGAAAGAAGATGCCTCTAGATCACCTAGTGATTCTAATGAAGAAGAAGAAAACTTTATGAGAAAGCTGAAGAAAGGTTCAGGAAAGTACAAAGGTAAATTACCATTCAAATGCTTTAGTTATATGGTAGAATCAATTACTATGCTTCTAAATATCCTTTCAAAGAAAGTGAGTGGCAGCAAAGATTTCAAAAGAAATAATTTTAAGAAGAATCTTCTCTCCAAAGAAGAATACTACTCCTTAGATGAAAGAGACCACTATAAATCAGTAGATGGTATAGATGTATCCCTTTTCATGGCTTTTGTGATCCTTGGAAGTTCAAGCAGACCTATGGATGAAGAAGAAGGTGAAGTTGATTTTGAAGGCGAACTTGTATCTACTCTTGAAGATCTAGATTGTGCAAGGAGAGATAACAAAAGGCAAAAGGCCCTGATTGAAGCCAAAATAATAGAATGTAAAAATATTGAGAAGGAGATCCTGTCACTCAAAAAGGAGGTGAAAAAGCTATGTACGGAAGTCAAAAAGATGATGCCAGACCTAAAGAAAGATCCCATCATGCAAGTAAATCCTTTGCAAATAGGTTTAATAATGTATTTTTTGGTTACTGTTTCATTTGTAATAAGTATGGACATAAAGTTTTAGAGTGCAAAACTAAAATGAATGGAATAAATTTTGTCAGTAAAAATTCTCTTGCTTATTTGGTAGATATCAAGGTAACATGTCAAATCTGTAACAATACTAGGCATATAGAAATTTTTTGTAAAAGTGATTTTCCAAGAGCATAAATTCAAAAAATAGTTGATGCTGACCAAGTCAAGGAAACAAGCAAAGAAAACTCAATGGTTGTTCAAAACATTATTTCATACTTAGGGACACTCAAATCTCTGGATAATTAATAGTGGGTGTTCAAGTCACATGACTAGTGACAAAATCAAGTTCATTAAGTTGGTCAAATGGAATGGTAGATTAGTAAAATTTGGAGATAACTCATCAACAAATATATGTGGAAAAGGCACTGTAAATATTGATGGAAAATCCAACTGAAGATGTTTTCTATGTTGAAGGCCTCAAGCACAATCTTCTCAGTGTAAGTTAGATGTGTAGCAAAGGATGAAATCTCTTATTCAATGAGCAAGGTTGTGAAATCATAAAATCAAAGTTTGGAAGATTGGTGGCAGAAGGCTCAAGGACTGAAGGAAATTTATGCAATCTTAAGGGTGTGAATGGAAGAAACTGTCTTCTGGGATAGAAAAATGAATGTTGGCTATGTCATAAGAGAATGGGTCACATCAACTTTGATAATGTTACATGAATATTAGCTCCATGCATGGGATCAGAGACATGCCAAGGATTGTCAATCCGACAAGCACCATGTGCAAAGAATATCATATTGACCTATGCGTACCTACTAGAACTAGGATTCTTCAAGGTGAAAGGTACTAAATATTACTTATTGATGATTTCTCTACAATGACATTGGTTGCATTCGTAAAATAAAATTCAGAAGCTTTCAGTAGATTTAAGATCTTTAAATCAATGGTTGAGAATGAAATGAATGCTAGAATCAAGTGCTTAAGGTTTGATAGAGGTGGTGAGTTTACATCAAGTGATTTTGAATAATTTTGTGAAGAACATGGGATAAAGAGACATTATTTTGCTGCTAGAACTCCTCAGCATAATGGAGTATTGGAAATGAAGAATATAACTGTTCAAGAGATGGCTAGAACAATGTTGAATGAAGCCAAATTTCCTAATGTATATTGGAAGGAAGCAATTCATATTGTTGTCTATATTCTCAATAGAGGTTAGCTAAAGCACCAAAACTCCATATGAGCTTTGGCATAGGAGACCAACTACTGTCAAATATTTCAGAATATTTGGAAGAAGGTGCTTCATCAAGAGAGATGAAGAAGGATTGGGAAAGTTTGATTCAAGATCAGATGAAGGAATCTTTCTTGGGTACTCAACTAGAAGAAAGGCCTATAAATGCTACAATAAAAGATTGAGGAAGGTGGTTGAAAGTGAAAATGTTAGAGTAGACGTAGAATTTCATCAAAGTACACATGAGCAAGAAGGCTGCTAGACTGATGAATCTACCTACATAGAGGAAGAAGAAGTTGTTGAAAAGGAGGAAGCTTAGGAGAAATCCCCCAAGACTCCTACCAAGTATGTTCAAAGGAATCATTCAGAAGATTAGATCATTTGAGATATGAATGAAGGAGTGTAGACACAAAGAAGGTTTGTAAAAGTAAATGAACAAGTGAATTTTTTTTTGTTGTCAAGAATTGAGCCAAAGAATTTTCTTGATGCCAACAATGATGAAGGATGGATTCAAGCTATGGAAGAAGAGCTAAATAAAATTGAAAAGATTCAAACTTGGGAATTGGTTCTAAGGCTTGCAAAAAAAATTGTAATTGGAACAAAATGGGTGTTCAAAAATAAACTAAATGAAGATGGAGAGGTTGTAAGGAACAAAGCTAGATTGGTTTGCAAAGGATATTCACAAGTAGAAGGAATTGAATTTGAAGAAACATTTACTCTAGTGGCAAGAATGGAGACCATCAAAATGTTTCTTGCATTTGCAGTGCACAAGAATTTTAAGGTTTACCAGATGGATGTGAAATCTTCCTTCTTGAATGGAGAGTTGGAAGAAGAAGCATACATAGAACAACCTGATGGATTTTAGCTATTAGCAGATCTAAAAATGGTATGCAGACTTAAGAAGGCCCTGTATGGTCTCAAGCAAGCCCCTAGAGCTTGGTATGCAAGTTTGGACAAGTACTTATGTCAGCAATGATTCAAGAAAAGTACTACAAACAATAATTTGTACATTAGAGTAGAGGATTCTAATTGTTGTGGTATATGTTGATGATATAATATTTGGAGGCAGTGATGAAATGTGTAAGAATTTTACTAAAGAAATCCAGAAGTAATTTGAAATGTCCATGTTAGGTGAGTTGTCATTTTTTCTTGCAATTTAAATTATGAAATCAGATGATGGCATTTGTATATCTCAACCAAATTATGTTAAGGAAAAGTTGAAGTTTGGTATGGAGGATTGTAAACCAATGAGTACTCCAATGGTAAGTGGTTTCCATTTGAGTAAGGATGATGTGTCACCAAAGGTTGATCAGACACTTTATAGGTCTATGATTGGAGGCCTACTATACTTAACTACTTCAAGGCTTGATATTATGCAAGCAGTTTTCTTTGTTGCAAGGTTTCAATCCGATCCAAAAGAAACTCATGTAAAAGCCATCAAGAGGATCTTTAGATATTTGAAGAGTAATCTAGACTATGGATTGTGGTATAAAATATGTACTAAATTTTTTTGAATGCTTATACTGATGTTGATTAGGATGGCAGTGTTGATGATAGAAGAAGTATCAGCAGTGGAGCTTTATTTTTGGGAGACAAATTGGTTTCCTATTTTAGCAAGAAGCAACACTCGATGTCCTTGTCAACAACATAAGAAAATTATATTATTGCAACATCTTATTGCAATCAAGTGTTGTGGATGAAGAAAACTTTGAAGGACATCAAGGTGATATATGATGAACCCATTCCAATTCTATGTCATAATACAATTGCCATTAATATTTTAAAGAATCTAGTGATGCACGCTAGAACCAAGCACATATCCATTAGGTATCTCTTCTTAAGGGAGAAAGTTGTGGGTTAGGAGGTAAGATTGGAGTATGTTCCTACAAAGGAAAAATTGTAGACATCTTCACAAAGGCACTTTCAAAGGAAACTTTTGAGTATCTCAGATAGAAGTTAGGGTTGTTGCCCCTCCCTCTTTTAACTAGATGCATAATTGGTGTATTTGTCCTAGGAGAGAAATTCAAGACATAATTTTATCCTTGGATTGATAGAGGCTACCTCTTAGGGGGATCAATTAGACAAATGTTGAAGCTTATACAGATAGGGGGAGCTTGTATGTTGTGGAAAGCTCGATTGTAAACCATTGGCCCTTTTTCCTTGATGTCAAAGGGGGGGAGATAGAGCAAGGAGATGGAGCAAGTGGAAGATATTTCATATCTTATTAATGTTGCTCTCATTGGTGTTGCCATCAATGCCAAAGGGGGAGATTCTTGCAAGTATGTTGCAGGTGTTGTCATTGATTTCAATAGTATGAACTTTTTTGGTTGTCATTACTGTCAATCAATATGGAAGTTATTGATTGTCTCTGTTGTTAGTAAGGTGGATGTGTGTAGTTGGTTACAAATGCTACAATTAGGAAGGATGTCATGGGTTAGTATAGAAATTATTTTATGTTACTCATGAATGGGTATATGATTCTATGAATGTTGTATTCACAGTTTGTTGTTGTAATTTGCATAGAAGAATCTCTTACAATTAGTATCTTAGGAAGGTGCTTTGAAAAGGATCTGGATAATGCTTCGTATTCCTCTACATTTATAGATATGTTCCTATGGTTTGAAGGATAGAAAAATTCAAGTGTTTAGCATATGTGTTCCAATTTTCCAATCTTGGATATTAGTGCAGAAGTTTCATGAGTAAGTAGGGTGGTGTCTAAATTGTTGCAGTCATAGAAGGTTTTGAGAAATGCTCCACATTTCTCTGCAATTGTTGTTATGGTCTTGCAGTTTGGAGGATGTGTCTCTAATGTCTATTTGTTTCCTTTCCTCGAGTTTCAGTTGTTGAAGAGTACTACAAGTTGAGTTGTCAAAGTTATGTATCAAGTATGCATTGTTTAGGTTTGCAATATATACTAGTTTTGTATTTATTTTCTTGCACCAGCATATTGATGCATGAAGTTGAGAAATAATGACACAAAAAACATTCCTAAATATAATTTATTTCTTGTGATGTAATCAACATAGTATCTTGCTTCTCAGATATTGCTTGTGGTCTGGAGATTAATACTTCAAGGGTTGAGTATTTATTGGGCCAACGGATGTGTTAAAGCTGACTCAATATGGTCGTTGCACGTTTCATGTTCATACACTTTAAGATGGCCGACAAGGAGAATCTTTTTTATGCTTGTGGATGCTATAAATGTAAGATCAAGTGTGTGATCAAGGTTAACAAGTGTTCAATGTGTGATCAATGTAATTTGTTGACAACAGTGTGCTGAAGGAAGAGTTATGTGTGTGAATTTCTAGTGAAATGTTTGATTCTTGCTAGAGGTTGTGAGCCGAAAGCAGAAGAGTTTAAGTGGTGTGCAAAAGGAAGTGAGACAACTAAATTGTGTGAGTGTTGGAGGCAGTGAGCCAAAGGTAAAGTAATGTAAAAGTGCTTAAAGCAATGAGTCAGAGGTTGCAGAGGTGTTGTGATTATGTTTTGTCATCTATTTCTTCAAGGAGTTGTATTATGAGGTTGCAGCCTCATTTTGTAAGCAGGGAGTTGTAAACTTCCTCATGCTAAAGACCTGAAATCATTTGTATCTATTGATTTTTTGTGAGGCTGGATTTGGATAGTAGCTCCAAGCAACTTTCCTCACTATGGTTTTTCCCTTGTTGGGTTTTTCACATAAATTCGGTGTTATGGTTCTGTGTGCTTTCTTTGGATGTGCTATCTGATTAAGTCAATTTTAAGTTTTGATTGATAAGTTGAAGCTAAATGTATTTGAGGGATATACTGATTCACCCCCTCTTAGTATATATGTGTGTTCTAACAATTCATAATAGATAAATTAGAGATTTTATACATTTAAACCATTTGTAAGTATTCATGAGAGATCTAAACTTTTGTACTTCTTGCAATCCTCCAAAAGTACATGAATATTACATTCCTTTTGATATAACCTCCAATACAAACATGTGGATATTCAAAGAAGAATTATATATTAGGATTTCCTAGAAAGAAGTCTAGATGTAGGGACTATCTCTGTAAATATTTCCACTATTTTTTGGTGAGTTCTAATTTTTAAAAACTTATTAGTGTTTAAACATTTAAAAAAATTGTTAAAATTTTGGAGCTTTGGTGAACTTTAGAACATTTGATACCTATCTTTCAACACTTTTGGATATTTTTAAACTATATGAGAATTTTGACGATTTAGCTAACTTTAGAACTTACTGATATAGGTTTATTTTAATTTGCCTCATCGAAAATTTTAAATTTCTCTAAACTTTATTAGTGTTTGGGAAATTTTTATAACTTTAGAAATTGTTGATTTCAATTTGTCTTGATTGCATTGTTTCTTAGGAATTTTTAATGGTTTGGAGGCTCCAAAAATTGAGAAACCTTTGACACTTATTTTTTCATCAACTCTTCAAGGATTTTTAGAACCTTGGAACCCATTGACACAACTTTCAAAGGACCTTTATTGCATTATACCAATTTTTTGTGGGAAATCAATGGAAGACAAGACCTTAGGATGATAAAGGGTAAAATATCCTTTTGTTCATTAGAATCCCATAAAGAAATGTCTCAAGAAAATCAATGTCATTGCCTTGAATTTTTCTCTTTCTTGACCTTGCGCATGGATCCTAAGGACTAATGGCCTTTAGAGGCCCTGCTAAGCCCTAGAATTCCACATTGCTTTAATATTTTAACTTTTTTGTTTTATCCTTTCAAGATTTGGTCAAGGATCTAGACTTTAGATGTTGCGATTTGAAATTTCCTATAGTAATAGGAAACTCCACAATAGCTAAACTTTGATAGTGTGACCATGCATAGCCCCTTTTTCAAAAAATTGGAAGAGGCTTAGAATTTTGAGGGTCAAAAAAACAAGTCTAGAAAATTTTCACTTCCAAGATGAACTTGCCCACAATTTTGAATTTTATGGTGAAGATCTCTTTTGGAAAGATTTTGTGCAAGACAAAAGGAGAGGTCTTGATGTCAAATTGGAAGAGGTGATGTCTAGTTCCTTAGTGAAAATCTATAACGTCACATTTTAATCTTCTCTACTTCTTTTAGTAATTTGTAAGAAAATATTTGATTTCGGGATGATATATGTTATGTCTTCCATACACACCTAACCTTTTCTCTTCAAGAATGTGGGGACCCCCTCTATTCATTATCATTTCTTCTTTTTTTCTTCTTGTTTTTTCATTCCTATGTTTCTTTTTTTTTTGTCTTAGCTAGTTTATGTGTTTTTTGTAAGTTTGTTGTGCTTTATTACAAGGTTTTTGGGTCTTAACAAACCCCAACACCCATTTTGGTTTTGAAAGATAGGGAAGGTATGACACTTGTTATGACTTTAAATTCCTTTATGTTTCTAGTCCCCTTAGTTTTTTTGAGGTTTAAACTATCCCGAAACCCCCTTTGCTTGGCTAGTTCTTCGATCGTCATTCTACGTTTTCCTAGAGATAAGATAGGGTTTCCTATGTTTTAAATTTCAATGTTAGGGTTCTTGTGGTGTTTTTTCCAAGGTGAAAACTTTAGGCTTAGATTCAATCAAGTTCTTTCCCTAACTCAACCTTTGATCATAAAACTCCTTTAAATAAAGTTTGAAAATTTTCTAATATAGGCTTTAGACCCTCACCAAGAGTTTTTCAAAATTTTAAGGTTGATTCTCTCTCCTCACTCAACATTTGAAATAAAGATATTTCTTTAAGAGATTTGACCTCAGAATTTGTGATCGAAATGTCTCTAAATCTGGGCTTCATAACAAAATCTCACTCATCTATCCAAATATTCACAAATTTTAAAATAGTTTGCAAGGAAATTTAATTTGCATCTTTAAAAAAATAAAATTCTCTTGAGGTTCTAGGGTGGACCTTGAACCCCGCTCTGAACTTGGAACTAAAACTTCCTAGTCCCAAGTTCTGCTTGAATCTCATGACCCACCATTAAAAACTAAGGTTCATTGTCCTTGTTAGAAGCTAGGAACCAAAAAAAACCTGGAACCTAGATTCCAAGTCCTAGGTTCCACTCGACTCTCAAAACCCACCATTAAAAAAAAACTAGAACCCAAAGTCTCAAGGGAACCATAGTCCTAATCACTAAGAATTCCTCACACTTTTCAAACTCCCATAGCATAAAAGGAATGGCCCTAGGCCCTTCAAAAGACCCAAGACCTAACAAATAAAAGGGCACAACTTTGACCCTAGCCCATGCCTGATAAAAAATCTTAAGTTACAACCAATAATTTTGTTTAAATGGCTACAAGAATCTTGTTTGAAGCTTAATATCTATTGTTTACTTATTGTTAATGGATTAAAGTAGTCATTGTAAGGAGTTTGATTCATCACATTTCAAAATTCTCCTCTCTCGTAGAGTTTGACAATATTTTTCTGCATACTCGACCCATTATTTCTCATCAGTATTTATTTGCACAAGATCTGGATATTCAATCCAAAGAGCTAGGAGTACACCCATAGAGCTCCAAGTGCACGTATACTGTCCCATAGAATTTCTATCAAGGAAATTTGTGCATCTGTAACAACCTCCCTTTTGAAGTTCTATTGAATGCTCCTTTTTTCTACTATACTTCCATAGTTCCAATGAACTATCTGGTCATTTGTGGATATTATTATACCCTATCTACTATTAACTATGGGTGGAAAATTGAGCCTGATCTTTTTGGTACTGTTGGGATTGTACATTTATAGAATATCAATTAAATCAAAGCATCTTAGTACGCATCCTTATACTAATTCATGTCCCAACATAGAGGCCATTGTAAAAAATATGTTAGTTTGAAATTTGTCTAAACATTTGTGATTGCCCCTATCGCATTGGGGCTTTTCTCTCTTGACTTCTTCATCAAGCTATGTAACAACCATATGATCATCCAATCTAGTTGAAACAATTAGGTAGAGGAGGACTTTGAAGACAACTTATCCCTTATTAGGGATGGGTTTGATACTGTAATTAAAGCAAAGCAAGCTCTAGAGAACATCTATCTCAAAATTGTGTCTTGTGCTAATATCCTAGCCATTGCTACAAAAATATTTATAAAATTGGTGGGAGGACCAAAGTATATGTGTGAAGTCTTCTTGGACATCCATTTGATACTTTCCAAGAGAGGAAGCTCACCCATATTTCATGGCCCAAGGAGGAGGAAAATAAGAAAGATGAAAGCATGAATTACCGTTTAGTTTGCGTGCATGAGCTCTTTGATCCCATCCACACTATAGGATTGATATTATCTTCATGGATTTTAGCTTTAGGGATAAAAATTACTGAAATGTTATGTTTAGGTCTAGTTTTCGTTGCTATTTTTTTGTAGTAATTTTATTGTTTAAATCAACAAGGAAGATTTTACTACAAGTGGCCCCTTCCAGTATATTTTCATCATCCTCTAATAAAAGCTTTTGACATATCAACATTCTTGAGGAGATATCTGAAGATTACTAGGTTTAATTTTGGGAAATGGTCTATGCTTTGTAGTTGGGACAACTATCATTGCAATCTAAGTGTGGGTAGAGTCCCTCCAGGGATCTTTGGCAATGTATAGAAGCCTCTATGAGGAGGAACTGAAAAAATAATTATTTTTTCCAGTACCCTACTAGGGGTTTGTTTGGTGATGTGAAGAAATACCTTAGAAGGCTTGTAGAAATTTCTTGGGAGACTGCCCATAAGACACAAGAGTAGGCCACAAAATGAGAAGATATAAAGACTACATAGTATTTATTTTAACCCCTTGTTATAATGTAACATAAAGCATATATGTTACACTCTGAGCATGATAGACTCCTTTTGGAAACAAATTATGCACATAGAATAGAATCATTTATGAAGGAATTTTAAAAGCAATGAAATGAGATGAATGTTGTTCTAGCAAGGAATGTTGAATTCTCCCAACTCATAACAGAGTACAAGTGAAGGTTACAAGAAAGTTTTCATAACGATTAGTCATCTAAAGAACTTGCTCAAACTATTTTTGTAGAGGTTTCTATCTTGGGGTGTGAAAATGATGTTCTTTCCAGTGCAAAGAAGAGGTATTTGGAGAAGTAGTTGAATTTTCAAAAAATAGTATATCAATTAAAGGAAAATCTAGATATGGTCCACAATGTTGAGGAGGTTCATAAGAGTTCAACATTAGAGGAAATCAAGAGATTAAAATATAAGTTAAATTGTTTGCAGAGAGTGAGAAGAAGAAAAACAAGAGTTAATAGTTAGAGAGAGAACATGTTTAGAATATTACAATCAAAAAATAAAAAACTTTAAAACTGGTGATGCTAGATTGAATCAACAAGCAAGGATTTAGCCAATGATTTACATGCAGTATCTTCAATAGAAAAAAGGGCAATGGTTATAGAGGCCCAATTTTCCAATTTGGAGGCAAATCTAAAGAAGATTGAAGACAACTCATCTGAGAAAGAGATGTATACTAATTCATTGGTTGATGAAGAGGAGACTGCTATAGCAATTGGAGAAAGAAAGAGAAGAAATTGAACAAATCAAAGAAGACCTTCAAGCTTTACATCAACATACAAAACAATTTAAGTGCATAACACAAGCTAATGAGGATGCAATCCAACAAATAGAAAGTGCTCATGAACACTTCAAGGTTGAGGAAAACAAACTGAAGTAGTCATTGGAACTAAAATCTCTATGTTTAAAAGGAGGATAATAGACCTAGAAGACGAAGTCACAGATAAAGAAATTGCATTGAAATTATTAGTTGAGGAGAAATAAACTGTGCTTATCAATTCCTCGAAGGAAAGGGCATACTTGGCAAATGAACATTACTTAAAAGAGGCGACAACTTGAAGAAGCCGCAGATATCATTCATGGCATGAGGTTTTGGAATGATTTGGAATCAGTATTATCATTGGTAAAGCTTGTGAATTCCATGGAAATAGTTGAAGAGACTAAGAGACTCACAAGAGAGAAAGCACGTAGAGCTATGGTGGAAAGGCTGCAC